>JAJJWW010015232.1:0-91023 GCA_023531295.1 Papaver armeniacum
GGCATCACCGCACTCTTCTTGTTGCTCCATTCTGCACCACTACGAGGCCACAATGAAACCACCAGCCATACCAATTGCTTCACACGAACTCCCATGCAATAACTTCAAACACCACAAGTGCTTCACCTCGAAGCTTATCTCTGTCTCAAATGACCTCAATCCATAGCAGCACACCCAAGCCATACCCAATCACAGCATCAGACAATCATCACCTCTTCCATGATGTGCAATTTAATTGAATCATAACTGCAATGTCAACTCAAACACCTGAGCCATCAGGCTCAACCCCATTCCTGACTCCATTAACAACTAACATTTGTGCTCCACGAACCAGCCTTGCAGTTCCGACTCTAACATCTTCGGCTTTATAATTCCACCAAGTTGCTCAAGACCCATCTCGATACTTGACAACACCATCCACGGCTCGGTTCTCTTAGCTTATGACCACCATTGTCAATTCCACGGACCCATTTCTTTTTTAGCTTTCCTAGCTCCACAACCTGAGTCATTCCACTTGATTAACACAATAACACCATTCCAGGCCATTAGATCTACTCCAGTACCACCAATTCCATCACCAAATTCTCTTGAGATTCACAACAAACCCAAATTTCAAATCGGTGCCCATCTCTTCTAAGCTTCAAATTGATACAACCCATTCAATCACAAACCCGTCTTGAATTCATCACCATAACCCCATTAATTCTTCTTATTTCACGAGATCGACGTACATCAACCGAGTTTACGTGTTCTTCATCCTATTCTCGACCATTATCACGAATCCATGTGAAGCATCATCCCCATCTCGATCTAAATTCTTCCTTCGATTTTATTCTCAATAAGAAAGAACAACTTCAACTTCCTCGTCTTCAATTACCAATCAAAATCAACCCAAACTCAAATCGAGTTTAACCCATTTGTTCACGCCTTCAATCGATCTCACATCCTCACTTTACTACCATATGCGGTCAAGATCGAAACCCCTCTCCATTTCATCACCAATTCTCCGATTTTTCTGCATCTCACGAATTCGTAGCGTGAGTGTTGTCTTTCTCCTCTCATTTCATTCGGGTGAACAATGATTGAAAAGCGTCGAGAATTGATTTCTCGATTTAGGGTTGAATAGATGTGGGTTATATTCGATGCCGAGTCACCTTGATAAGGGGTAACAATTCTGACCCCTTAACCTCATGCAGTCATTTTTAGTGCTTCTCCAAAATAAATCTGCCCCTTAACCTTGGCTCAGCTCCTTTTAGTATCTGCTTATAAAATGATAATTTTTCCCTTTTGCTCAAATTGGATGATTTAAAGCTTCTTTTCCTCAGTCGACTCCAGTACCTAATAACTCAAAAACACACGTAAAGTACATAATTCACAAAGAAAAATACCAAAAGAAAGCGTAACTACTATATAGTAAATTAGGTGTTTAAGACACCTATCATAGTGAAGAAATTTCCTCTCAATGGAGAGTAAGTTGTTGTAGAAGATTATTAGGGAGCTTGAAAGTACCCATTTGATAAGCAGTGCAGTCAAGGACATGTTTAATCATTGTACCTCTACCTTGAGAAAGGAAGTAACTAGACCATGAAGAGAATCTATGTTCAAATTTCTCTTTAATTGATTTAAGAATCTTGTTTTGAGTGTCCAAGAATAAATGGAGATCCAGGTACTTCTCTTTAGAATTCATGATTTTAACACCAAGAATTTGTCTAAGAGTTTCGACAACTTCGGGTTTGGTCTTCTTACTAAAATGAAGCTTGTAAATTTCTCAAAGTTAATTACTGTCCAGATTGAGAGGAAAGTATGAAGTAAATCCGATAAATTATTAGTGAAGTGAGATTTGCTTGAGTAAAGATCAAGCAATCATCTGCAAAAAACAAATGATTAATGGGTGGAAAAGCTGCGACCACTTTAATACATTTGATGGACTTATCTTCTAGAGCACTTGTTAGATATCTTGAAAGATATTCCATTGACAAGATAAAGAGATAAGGTGAAAGAGGATCACCTTGTCTTATTCCCTTGTAGGATTGAAATCTTCACATGGAGAACCATTGAGCATAGCGAAAGTGTAGTTGTATATACAGCGATGCATTATCACACGAGAAATCATTAGAAAAACCAAAATATTGAAGCACCTTAATCAAGAAAGACCATTTCAATATGTCAAATGCTTTAGACATGTCAAGCTTTAAAGCCATCCAACAGTTTCTCCTCTTTTCTTCTTCATGGAATGTATAATCTCTTGAGAAATAACAATGTTGTCACTTATTAATCTTCTGAAACATAAATTTTGCTTGGAAAGAAGATATGATCTTATCCATAATAGTTTTCATCCTGTTAACAATCACTTTAGAAATGATCTTATATGAAATATTGCATAACCTTATGGGCCAAAAATCACTTGCACTGACTGCCTTTTCTTCTTAGGAATGAGAGATATAAGTTTTATTGATTTCTTTAAGAATATGCTTAGACTCAAAAAACCTTTTTACCATCAAGCAAACATCTTCTCCAATAATGTGCCTTGCCTTTTATAGAATCCGACTTGGAAACCTTCGGGGCTGGGGCACTCCAATTCTCCATACTCTTGAGGGTGATATGTATCTCATCATTAGAGGGAATTCTGGTGAGCATAGCATTGTCCTCCTGCGGGTGACAATGGTAGGAAGAACCATGTATCTCCATACGATGCTCTTGAAATGGAGTGTTAAATGAGATGAAATATCTTCCCTTGTAAGTAGCCATTTATTGTCATGATCTTGAATAGAATCAATATTATTCTGGTTTTCTCTTATTGACTCTAATATGAAAGTAGTTGATGTTGTTGTCCATGTCCTTAATGAAATGATCTCTTGACTTTTGTTGATAAAATTCACTTTTTATCTTGTGTCACTTGCTCGAGTTCCACTGTTAATGTAGATTACTTCATCATTTGTGCTTGTATCGGTGGTTTCTCTTGAAGAACAACCAACTCTTTTTGTAGATTATCAACTTTCGGAGTATATTTCCAAAGTGTTCCTTATTCCATAGAGATAAAATCTTCCTTGTGATGTGGAGATTCTTGACTAAGCGAAAGCGGGTGAGCCATTGAAACTAGAATTCCAAGCATTAGCAATAAGCTGTTGCACAAGATTCATCATTAAGCCAAGTTAAAAAGAACTTGAAAGGTTTCCAACATCTGGGGATATTAGCATCAGAAACTAGCATGATTGGGTTGTGATCACTACCTACTTGGGTGAGATGATAAAGCTTACTATTAGGAAAGTTTAGAGTCCACTAGTATTGACAATTGCCATATCAATTCTAGATTTTTTGGTGCTGTTCCCATATTGTTATTGGTCCAAGTATAGTTTTTTTCAACAAAGCCTATGTCTTCTAAACCACATGTGGAAAGCATATTATTCACCCAACCATCGAGAAGATGATGAAGTAGGGTTTTCATTATCGATTAAGTGGAAATTAAGGTCTTTATAACCAATGAGGATTGTTGTTTTCACTACTAATTCTTTGAATGAAATTCCATTGTTCTTTTTTCCTAGCATGGTTTGAAAAGCCATACATGCAAGTACGTAGAAGTTCTGGTTTACTGGGGTCAGTCTGAACAACCACATTAAACATATTATATGACTTATCAACAATATCACAAGTGAAACCATCTTTCCAGAGAAGAACTAATCCTCCAGATAGACCATGAGGCTCTATAAAAGCATTATTAGGGAACTGGAATTTCTTTAATAGAGGAATGCATTTGTGACTACTAATTTTAGTTTCACACAGGAAGACAATATCAGGATTTTGGGCTCTAATTAAGTCACTCAAGTGATTCCTAGTATCAGCATTTTTGAACCCTTGAACATTCCAAGAGATAACTTTCATGTTTACAACTGAGATAAAGAAAAATATTATGAATAAGATTTTATGTCTAAGAAGGGTAGGAATACGGCTACCTGAGATGAGTTTTTGTAGAGAAAGAAACAATTTACGTAAATTTATAGTTCTGCATGGAAAAAGCAATAAGTATCTAATGATTAACGTAGCATACGGTACGATCCATTAACTCTTTTACTCCAAGAAAATAAATAAAAGTATTCTGCTAAAATCTTTTATTTGATGACATTATCAAACATATTTATTCATATGACCCTCATTTTTAAGAGTCATTCCAATAAAGTGAGTTAATTTTTTTTAAAGAACTTTAAGCTTAAAGCCATTAGAGTAACAAATAGTGAGAAGAGGGACAAACAATTAATTCCCACTATTTTATTTAATCAAATTCGCACCACGCCTTATTGATCTCCCTATGGTAACCAAATGTTCAACTTATAATAGTTATACAAATGATATATTACAAACTACACTGTGAATCAAGCTGGACAGTATTCAATTAATAATAAAGTGACTAGAGATCAAGGAAATAAAAAGATGAGAAAGAGTAAAGGAGAAACTGACATATAAGAAGTTTATCTGGAGCTTAGTTCTCGGGAGTTTCATAAACTATCACTACTTAATACAACATAAATTCATCAGAGTTCTACTAAAAAGCTAGGGGGTCTAGGGGGTTTCATAAACATAATGAAATCACCTTTTGAAACAAACAATTGAGATTATGATTTGGAAAAAACTTGAAAGGAGAGATATGAGAGTGACTTCCACCGTCCACGAAACCTTCTGAACACAAGAATCTGAATGTCTTTTCTCTATCATTTCTCTTCTCTTAAAACGAAAAATAGAAGTCAAGGTAAACTAAAAACGAAAAATCAAAGTCGAACTAATTAAAACAATTTATTTATTTATTTTTGATAATTTTTGATAAGGATGAAAAGTTTAAATGGATAAAACCTAGAGAATTTCAGTTGCTCCGTTGAAAGTAAAATCATTCTCTTCTCAGCTCTATTTGTTTGTGTCTTTCAAGACAAGGGTAGATCAACCATTAAAGAAAAAAACTGACAAAATACAATTTTGAAAAAAAAAAGGGCTTCCGGAGAGAAAAGTGAAATAATATATAGGGTGCCACCCTGAACTTCTGAAGCCGTGGGTTTTTAGAGTGAAAAAATATGGGAAAAAAAAAAGTTTGGTGATAGTTTCCACATTTGAGAATGAGATAAATATGAACACACCATTATAAGAACTCTAGCTATTTCATATATCTACAGTCTCCGGCCTCGTAAACGAACAAGATATTCCGAAAAACATATCATCTTTGTAATATGTTGTTCACGACGATTGATTTGGAATAACTTTTTATCATATTTTTTAAAAAATTCACGAAGTTAAATTTGTACATGATTATTGTTAGAGCATAGGATTGGTAACGATAATTCATATGAAAGTTCTAGTATTAGGAAAGTATTTAGTATCTGATATATTAAGTATGAATTGATTTACAAACAATTATACTTGAATACCAAGTTATGGCATCGCTATATACACCCTACGATTTCTCAATGTCAATAATCTCATTCAGCATATATATATATATAGTTTTGTAGTTTCAATTTGGTATAAGTATGTAACACCCCGATTTTCATGGCCGGATCCTGCCCGGATTTCATGCCCGAAAACCCGAAGTGCTACATCGATACCATAGCTGAAGCCTGTCTACTAAGCCCAAGCTCATTAAATATTTTATTTGGGCTTAATTAATTTATGTTCAATTTTGAAATTCTTTCGCAGCGGATATATAAAATTTTTTTTTGGAACATCTAACCGTTACTTTGACGTAATTTTTAAATCGTATGAACTGTAAAGAACTATATTTTACCAAAAAAATTAATTTCACCATTAGACGTTTCAGATTCAATCCAAAAGAGTCACGTTTTTAAGGAAGAATCATAAAACACAAACATACACCAAATCACTCCAAGAATTTTTCTGAGCGAAATTCAAACCCAAAAATTATTATGATTATACATTCTGAATCCTAACTGATCATAGTTTCATTCATAAACTTTCTATAATTTTTAGTTTAATTGAAAGACATTTTGACCACAGTCAAACGTGTAGTTGACCAGCACTACATAAAGTAAAAACAAAGATAGTCCATTTTACAAAAATCACATCAAATCACTCACAACTCTAAATCATCTTTGGTTTACCATTTTATAAAGGAAAAAGAAATATATTCAAGTTTACAGAAGACACCAAAACCTAAAACATGCCATAGAATAGTTTGAAAGTAGTAAAACTTCTATATAGTTGGATCTGTCAGAAATATTTTGAATTTCCTACAGTGAGAAACAATTGTATTAAAAATACTCCTGAAACTCAGAAAATTCCGAAAATTTTATCAACACATTCTGAAGGAGTTTTACATATATTAAAAATATAATGACACGAAAATATATTATAGAATAATTATAATTAACAGTCAAACCAACATGACTCGAGAAATTTTCATTGTCTAATCAAGCAGAATTTTCTTAACGTAGCATTGTTTCATTGGTTATACATTAACCCGTTAATCTCCAAAGTATTAATAATCAATAAATACTCAATAAATCATCTAAAAGAGTTTGATGATATTTTATTACAATTTTTCAATCACAAATCCTATGCAAACTACTAATTAAAGCACCAAAACCGATATCTATGCTTTTCCGCCATTAGCTCCTTGTGGTGCCATAAAATCTGGAATACTTTTTGTCATGAAACGACGTGAGTTGTGACACCCAGTAGGAAAAGAAGCAACAAAACATTTTAAGCAACATTTTTCAATTCCTTTTAAAAACAACTAGCATGATTAACAAAACCGCAAACACATGGAAACACCACATCCATAAACAACAATAAATTCAATCAATCCGCTCGCCCCAGGGAGCCCATGAGTTTAGCAATCAAATAGGAGGCAACCATCAACTCCTAATGAGACCCATGTTGTTTTGAGGGAGGCAACCTTCAACTCCCAAGGATATCTCGTACCCGTCAAAAGGAAAGTCTTTTGGGAAGCAACCATCAATTCCCAAGGACCGTAATTTTATCAAACATATACATAGATCACACAACTTCAACATCATCATGAAATCAATAAATACAATACCATCAATCACATCACCACAATAATTAAAACCAATAAATATGAATTTAAATAATTTTACCCCAAATAAAAATAAGATTTAGTTAGTGTTGCGCCTACCTCAATCGCAAGAGAATAATCCTAAGGAAGAACAATAGCATAAGAACTAGCGACTCCCCTTGCAAACACCGAAAACCAAAAGCTAAATAGTATTGTCACCAAATTTTAAATCTTCAAGGTTTTTTTTTTGGGTAAATATCTTAAATTCCGATTCTCCAATAATACAACTCGTGTATTATCCACCGATCCGTTACAACTCTTTGTAATATGTATTACGTTTCGTAATACCAACAACAAAACAAGAAAAGAAGGATAGAAAAAGATGATCAATCACAAACTTAAACAAACTTACTTGGGTGTATTGAGGCGAGTAATCTTTTTGCTTAAGACATTTGATGCCCTGTATATAATGCTGTTACAGATTTAGCGGCATATGTTTCCAACATTCAACAATACCTCGATATTTTTCGCAGCACTTCGATAACACCGAACAGCGAACACGAATAGATGTAGCACAAACTCTTCTTTAACTCTTGAAGACACATGCAAACTCTTAAATTTCTAGTACTAGTTTTATGACTCTAAAAAACACACTTGCAATGGAGAACTAGTGGGGTTTATATAGGTTTAGAGGTGACTCTTGGATAAATCCTTTCATGAAGAGTCACAACCCTTAGTGGAGAGTCACATCCCATGGGATAAGACACTACATATTGAAAAGGTTTAAGTGAGTGGACACATCCATTCACACTAACTAACTAACTCATATTTCTATTCAAAATTCCAACAATCCCCCACATTGAATAGAAATCCATGCAAGTTTAATGCGAGACACTAGAAAGAGTTTGTGCGCGGAACATCCTTTGCATCGGGAGAGATATCTTTTGGCTTTGAATCTTAGTAGTGAATACCTACCAGGTTTACTAGTTGTTCGGTGAACGCGATGTCTTGAACCGCCCAAATTTATGATGTAAACCGATGCAATAGATATCACACGAGTTTATTTCCTTACATATCCGGTTCTCGGTTGTGTTCATTTGGGGACCTGAACGATGTTGGTTTTCATGAGTGCTCTAGATTAACTTAGCCTTATAGTTATCATAGAAGCGGCCCCACTTCACACTCATATAGGTGATCTCCTATTTGAAAGTATCCTGCCATACTTTTTTTAGTTAAAGTAAGCCATATGAATCATTAAGAGAAATTCTCAACCTCTCACTTGACATGCAACCTTTTGTTTCATCATAGAAATGGGAAAGAGAGTAAACTCTCACGATGTTTAGGTGAGTATAAATTTATAACTTGGTTGTCCCTTTTGAACCTAGATAACCATGGGATCTCCACTCGCTAGGTTGGGTGTCCGCTATAAATACTACTCGATATAGGTGATCGAATTTTATATAGTGGTAAATAGAGTTGTCGTTCACTCGGACTTGATGATGTTGATTTTAAATATTAATAAACTAAAATAAAAGAAAAATATATACAAAATATTGTCACAGGATGAAGAGAGTTACTGGGACTAGGATTTCGTCGAATTCATAACATAGGGTTCAATTTATTTATTCTCAACAATTAAAGCTCAATAAATAAAATTAACATGGACTCGATTTTGCCAAGGTAGATTCTCAAAAGATTAGTTGTAAATCCTAAGCATGATGTATCAAAACATTTAAGCTAAGCATAACTTATCAAATTAAATGACAACCAATTAATTCAAATCATATTTCAATTAAAATTAATGCAAAAGTCTTAAAAAAGAATTACATAATTTTACCCATATATGAAATTCGTCTTCCTCCGTCGTCCCAGTAATGGGGTCTAGCTCATCATGTTGGAAACACGCTCAAAATATGATTTTATTGCTCAAAGGTACTTACAAATGATGAAAAGAGAGATATCAAATAAACCGAGAAATTTGCAACGCATGAGAAGCGTTACAAACCTTCACATTTACGATTAATACGATAAATGGTAAATGTCATCATCCTTTGTAGAAATACGACCCACTAGTGATGTGTCGTTGTCGGCTGCAGCATTTACGGTACTCGCGTGCGTCTTATGTTCTTCGTGTTCTTGAGGTGCAGCGGCGGCGAAATAACTCTGCAACCTCGATTTCTTCTCTACATCTCACTAATCACCTCTGTTTTCACCCCTAACTCTCCATCCCCTTCTCATAAACCTCAACACCCTTTATATACTCTCTAGGATCAAAATACTCGCCAATAACTCCGAATAATCTTCATTAACTCTCACTGCCACTTACGGAAATAATTTCCATTTCCATCCCATCACGCGTCTGCATTCCATTTAAACACCCCAAACATGCAAGAACTTGTCTAAGAATGAGTCAAACTCGTGCAAGGGGATATATACACGCCCCAAACACGTAATCTCCACAAACTACTTTGTGAGAATCCAGAGTATATCTCGTGTTCTGTTTACTCCAAAAGCGATGAATCATTCTTTGTTTCTGAAACAAAACAAATTACCACCCTGTTTACTCACAACAGGGTGATACCAATCGACAGTTGAGTGATTGAATCTCCTTGATTCTTGAAATCTTCTCATAAAATCTTCCAGTCACGATACGCCCTGTTTTGGGAAATCTTCCTTTATTTTCGGTTTAAAGTCCACCAAATATCATGTTTAGTCGTAGCAGACTATTACCAAACCAAATCCACTAAAATATTGCATAAAATCACGTCCAAAATCCGCCCCGAGAAGTCTGCATGTTCTAGGAGTTTCAAACAACATTTTCCCGCCATATTTTTCTCAAACCGTGAAGAAGAAGGATTCCCCTTAACCGAGTGATGGGGGTGCGATTAGCGATTGGCTCCTGGGGTGCCCCTTATCGATTGGGTGCCCCTTATCCAAAAGCGAGAGTCCGAATAACATGTGTCCTACGGGTGCCTACACCAACTTTTCGATTTGAAATTTCCAAAAATATTTATTTCCCAAAAATACCTACAAACACAAAAAACAACGTAAAAAAAAAAATACAAAATCGAGTGCCAACAATATATAGTATTTAGATCAATTTGGACACAAAAATGTGTCTATCAAATACCCCCAAACTTATTATTTGCTAGTCCTCGAGCAAATTTATTCTAGAAAAGAAAATTCAAACTCACTAGGTGGCCCTAGTGACTGAGTTATAGTCTCGGGAGGGTTTACCATAAGTGTACCCACAAAAACTTTACTCCAGACCTTAGCTATCTACGCAAAACCTTGTAAGGCACTAAAGAATCTCCTTGGTTGGCATACAATCACTGACTATAGGAGGAAGTACCCTGATGCGAAATTTCAATTGTTGTACCCGAGTTTGCACTCAAGCATACTAAAATTCATATATAAGTCACAGAGCTCTACTCAGATAGTTTCTGTACATCATAACCGGAGTCAACCAATCACATGGAAAGATTAAGAAGATGGATGTAGAGAAAAAACGTAGATGGTTTTGATGTTGACTAAGGTGAACCTATCATAATGGTGAGATACGGGTCGACTAATATCAACACAGTGGCATATACAAGGGAACCAACGGGTGATAATCCTAACTCTAGGTCAACACAACAGGCATATACAAGGGCACCGAGTGGTCGACTTTATTGAATTTATTAGGTTGGTCTGATGGTCTGGTCTCATTTTTTTTTTTTTTTTTTTTTTTTTTTTTTGTATCTCAATCACTCTATTTCACCCAATCAAAAAAATAAAAATAAAAACAGAAGGTGAAAATAATTCAACGAGATATGGCGAAACTACCATGTTTTTTTTTCAATTCTAACACATGAGCTCTGTGCTTTTATGAATAGACTCTTTAGATGTTTCCATCTAATCAGATTGGTTCCTCAACTCCTATAACCAAGATGCTTCCATCCACTTAGATTGGTTAGTGCTATCCTTAATAGGCATAAATTTCTAGGCTCTGGAGTTTATTTATTGCAACTAAAAAGTTTCTCCCATACCCCCTAACTTAAATCTAACATTGTCCTCAATGTTCTAAAGATAAAATTAAAAGTATGAACAAGGACAAAATGTTACCACTTGAAGCAAAAGAGTTAAGGAAATATATTACCGTGTTGCATGAGCATGGGTTACCTCCCAAGAAGTGCTAAGTTTAAAGTCTTCAGCCAGACTAAGAAAGAACTAGTCACCTCGCATGAGAATCATATAGCGAATTAGAAATAAGCGTGGGTCATACGGATCAAAAAGTATAACCCAAAAGAAAGAAAATTGCAATAGACCATGAAGATATCAAACATACCCTTATTTAACTTTTTGTTTAAGACAATTATATCTAGTTGTGGCTCAGGTTCAGGCTCTATAAACGGGTCTAAATAAAATGTTTTCATGGTCTGGACTTCCTCAAATGAAGGATTCTTAAGATCAGGTTGTAGAGTCTGGAAATACTCAAGTAAGAACTTAGAAGCACATAACAATAACCTGAATAATTGGGGATCCTCTAAGTTAATCAGATTTGACGCTCACACAGCTGACCACAAAGAGAGTGATGGTCAATCTTAAACAAATGTGTCGACCTTAATCTCCTAAAGTAATTAGGTTTAGTCTCAAAACTTAATAAGCGACACACACAGTAACTCATATGTTCCCACATTTGGTTGGAAAATATTTGGCGGGAAAACAAAGTCAATTTTGGTATCATAGCCTGGGCTAACCACATCAACCCGGAGGATGGGTTTCTAACAAATGGACTTCTTCTCGGACATCATTAGGTTCGAGAAAACGTGTATGAAGATAATCTTGTAAAATGGTTGAGGCACATATTTCAAGTCCCAAGTGAGGGATATACGTAAGAGCTAAAGGTAAGGCACAAGGAGAATGATGATCACCCCCAAACTTAGAGTTTTGGGTGTCTCTAGATAGACTAGCTACAATTTCCCTAATTTCTAGATCATCGGAATCCTGAAAATGGTCAATTGCTTCTTCTATGTTATACTCAGGTGATGCATCCTCACTCATATTTAAAAGCTCTACGAGTTCATCTTCTTCGTCTAAGACTATTGTTTCTAAATCCTTGGACTCTAAAACAGTATTCTCAGGATAAACCCTTTCCTCTAAACCATTATCGGCTTTGTAACTAGGAAATTCTACATCGTCTAAAACGGAGATACTTCTAGTCAAATCCTCATCCTTTTGAATAGGTGAATAATTATTAAAATTATTTGGATTTAAACCAGAAATATTACTATCATTATAAAGCTCAATTGGAGAAACAAATTCATGATCACTATGCCTAAAAACTTCAGATTCTTCATCAACACTATCCACATCATGATCATCACTATAATAACATGAAAATGACCGAACCTCATCTAAACAAGTAGTGTTGCCAATTATAACCTCGTCATCTTTGATTATGCGAATAACTATCTTCATTCTCAAGGGGATTATTGGATACACTATATTGGCAATTCCAGTTATTTCGAGCAATACTTTCGTTCGTCTCTAACTCAAGTCTACGTGTCGACTCAGCTATCCTCTCAAGGGTCTCTTCCAAAGAAAGTTCCCTTAGTATTGGATCTAAGTTTTGAGTTAATCTATTGAGGATGTCTTCTAAAGAAGATTCAGTCATTGTTGCAGTCCTTTCGTCCATAACTACGTTATTCACCTCAGCTAACTTATATGTCGTTTTAGCTAAATCCCTGAGGGACTCTTCTAAATAAGGAGTAGGAACAGAAGGATCATAAAAAGGACTACTTTTCAAAAGTTTGATTGTATCCTCTAGAGACGAAGAACTAGTATTATAATCTTCTTGCTCGTAAGACTGATGCACGTGTGGATAGTAATTGGGCTCACCATGGTATGACCCATAACCTTCAAAAGGTTGGCGTTCCCAACCACTATTCACACTATGGTCATAAAAAGAGTGATGTCCATATTGTTCAGTTGGATATTCATATTCATTGTGATGGCTATTATAATACTAGTTTGACATCCTAACTGCAAGGGAATTCTACACAAGCACAAACAAGGCTGACTCAACCACAACAAACCTACTGATTTCTAGCAAACAAAAAGCATGATGGCTCCACTTAGATTGTTTCTAGACCAGCTTCTAATCTTTCGAAAAGGAACTCGTTACAATCTGAGCAAACCTCTCTGGAATCAATCCGAGTTGAAGTAAGTTGAATAGAGGCGAGGGAAGCTGCGTGGAGATTTGATACCCAAGGCCTCACCGGCATTACAAGGCGGCGCAGTCACGCATTCAACTCACAGAAACCATCATGAACTTCGAAGTATGCTTAAAAGAGTAACCAATATTTTTCGAATGACTTTCCTATTAAGCTCGTTACCCTATCGGTCTCGTTCTATTCCAAATTTTAAAGCTTAGGTTCGCGTTAAGTATTGTTTTCCTAAGGCGGGCAAGAAGAGAACGGTGATGAAATCCGAACCCTTATCTTGTATGGCCAGGCCTTGCCCTTTACTAGGAAATTAAAGCAGCTGTATTCAGTTCCTCGACATATATGCAAACGAAGGAATACGGTAACCTGCATTGACGGGGATTCGCGAGTGTTTCGACAAACTTACCTCCCGTTCCAGACAGGGGATGAACCATTGAAGTCGACTCAGGCCACTAACTTCTATGTCAGTGTACGAACCCGAGGGGCCGATATAGTATCGTAACTGTCGTCCTTCCCTGTGCAATTTATATTCAAAATAACCCTTCCTTAGGGTTTTAAAAATAAAGTCCAAAAGAAAGTCCCAAAAATAAAGTCCAAAAAAAATTAAAAAAAAATGTCCAAAAATAAAAGATTACAAAAATATAACCCTAATTACAGTTTCTAAAAAATAAAATAAAATAAAATAATAATAACACTATATACAAAATTTTCTTCTTCACTCCGTTCGGATTTCTATTTTCTTTCCTATTTTGGCTTTGCTTTTCTTTTCAGCACTTTCTCTTTTTCTTTCGCTCCACTCCAAATCTGAAAGCAAACAGAAATACCAAAACGCGTAAAAAAGAACAAAAATAATAAAATAAAACCTAAAAACAAATCTATACACAAGTCCGCGTCGGCGGCGCCAATAATTGATCGAATTTTATATAGTGGTAAATAGAGTTGTTGTTCACTCGGACTTGATGAGATTGATTTTAAACATTAATAAACTAAACTAAAATAAAAGAAAAATATATACAAAATATTGTCACAGGATGAAGAGAGTTACTGGGACTAGGATTTCGTCGAATTCATAACACATGGTTCAATTTATTTATTCTCAACAATTAAAGTTCAATAAATAAAATTAACATGGACTCTGATTTTGCCAAGGTAGATTCTCAAAAGATTAGTTGTAAATCCTAAGCATGATGTATCAAAACATTTAAGCTAAGCATACCTCATCAAATTAAATGACAACCAATTAATTCAAATCATATTTCAATTAAAATTAATGCAAAAGTCTTAAAAAGAATTAAATAATTTTACACATATATGAAATTCGTCTTCCTCCGTCGTCCCAGTAATGGGGTCTAGCTCATCATGTTGGAAACACGCTCAAAATATGATTTTATTACTCAAAGGTGCTTACAAATGATGAAAAGGAGAGATATCAAATAAACCAGGAATTTGCAACGCATGAGAAGCATTACAAACCACTGTTACAATGTACGATAAATGGTAAATGTCACTGTCACTGTAGAAATACGACCCACTATGATGTGTCGTTTTCACTGTAGCATTTACGACGGTACTCCGTGCGTCTTATGTTCTTCGTGTTCTTGAGGTGCAGCGGGCGAAACAACTCGCAACCTCGATTTCTTCTCTACAGTTCACTAATCACCTCTGTTTTCACCCCTAACTCTCCATCCCCTTCTCATAAACCTCAACACCCTTTATATACTCTCTAGGATCAAAAATACTCGCCAATAACTCCGAATAATCTTCATTAACTCTCCACTTTGCCACTTACGGAAATAATTTCCATTTCCATCCCATCACGCGTCGCATTCCATTTAAACACCCCAAACATGCAAGAACTTGTCTAATAATGAGTCAAACTCGTGCAAGGGGGATATCTACACGCCCCAAACACGTAATCTCCACAAACTACTTTGTGAGAATCCGAGTATATCTCGTGTACTGTTTACTCCAAAAGCGATGAATCATTCTTTGTTTTACGAAACAAAACAAATTACCACCCCTGTTTACTCAAAACAGGGTGATACCAATCGGCAATGATAATTGAATCTCCTTGATTCGCCCGAAATCTTCTCAGAAAATCTTCCGGTCACGATACTTTGTTTTGGGAAATCTTCCTTTATTTTCGAGTTTAAGTCCACCAAATATCATGTTTAGTCGTAGCAGACTATTACCAAACCAAATCCACAAAAATATTGCATAAAATCATGTCCAAAATCCGCCCGAGAAGTCTGCATGTTAGGAGTTTCAAACAATATTTTCCCGCCATATTTTTCTCAAACCGTGAAGAAGAAGGAGTCCCCTTAACCGGTGATGGGGTGCGATTAGCAGTTGGCTCCCTGGGGTGCCCCTTATCCAAAACTGAGAGTCCGAATAACATGTGTCCTCCCGGTGCCTACTGATGAGTGCCAAATAGTGCATATTTGTAACCTTTTTATTGGCATTTTACTCATCTTTTGCGCTTAGAAATCAGATATTATCCCAGATTCTGTGTTTTCTTTGTTTTCAAGAATAAATATTTGTATTAATTAATTTTGTGTTTTTAGGTAATAAATAAAGTCCGAGGACGAGGAGCTAAAGAGCGAAGAATTGGAGACGAGCATCTATGGAGCAGATAGCCAAAGCCCACGCACGAATCAATTGCAACCCAACAAGGAAGACATGGGCTAGAGCTACCCACGACCGGATCCGAACCCGCTCATCCCGAGCCGTTGAGATCTCGCCCAAATGCATCACACGGTCGCTCCTTCACTCACATCTATTTCTCGATGCTCCGCTCAACACCAGATCTCTCTCGGTTCTCCCTCACCAGTTCGAGATCTCTCCCGCAAGATCCAACGCTCGCTTCAACCGGCTCATCAAACTTCTGCTGCGCTTTGCTTCACAACGAAATCTCCCTACACCCTATACCCCCATCGACAAACCCTATTTTCTTCTCCACCTTCTCTTTCTTCTACGTTGCAGAGCTCTGCAAAACCCATCTCCCGACCAACCCCCTCTGCAACATCACCTCGCCACCATCTCTCCTTCCTCGACACCAACCGCACCACCTTCTCTCTCCCTAGCTTCTCTCTATTTCTCCCCTAGCTTCTTTCCTAGAGGTGAGTGAGAAATAGGAAGAACTAGGGTTAGGTTTCACCAAACAATCAAGCAAGAGGAATTCTGAGCCGATTTGACAGAAGAGGAGAAGCAATCAGAGTATGGGTTCGATTCATTTTTCATTTAATTTCTATTTTTAATTGAATTAGGGTTTGTATTTTGGGATATGTGTGCATGTATAAATAGAAGAAGGATGAGATGATTTTAGTCATGCCTGGGCTAGCCAGTGCTTCAATTAGGTTTAATTTTGTTATTTGATTATGTTTTAATTAGTTTTGTTAGGGTTTCAATGAAACCCTAACTCCATATTTTGTGTTTAAACTCTGTTGAAGTATCTTGAATGATTAAAGTTATAATTATGTCTTCAATTAGGGCATCCAATACTTTTCTCTCACAATGGATGTCTTGCATCCATTGTAGTTAGGTCACATCTGTTTTGAGATTGCCACAGCTCATACTTTAGGCACAATAGCTAATTCTCTTGGTGGTTGTGCTTCATTAGACAACCGGTACTCTAGGTTAGCAATTTAGGCGATATTTGAAGCATAACATGGAGAAACCCCTTAGATAGGTGGTGGGTTTGACACCCTGCCCTTATCGATCCACGGGACAAGAAAGCCTCAACTCGAGTTGAGCACACAATAGGAGTTAGAGGTGGAGTTGATAACCTTAGCAACCCCATTGTCCTTTGTTTCATTCCTTAGTTAGAGTCACTTGAACATTATCCACCGTATCGGCACAAAACCCATCTGTTGTTACTTTGTTACTCATTTGAAGTCAGTTGAAGAAGCCTTAGATCATACAAGAGCACCACAAGTCTCGTGGTTCGACCCCGTGCTTGCCGCGTCTCCGATAGACGCCGTGCACTTGCGGTTATCACCGTAGGCCAAATATATACATCTTCCGAGGCCTACCAAGTTTTTGGCGCCGTTGCCGGGGACTTGGCGAGTGCCCTGTTGTTCTTTGGCTTGTTTTTTTTTTCTGATTGCACCCTGTACATATCCATTTTACATTGTTCTATCAATCCTTGATTAGTATAACTTAGTTAATTTTTGCAAACTACCTCTCGTAACTTAAGCCATTGTAGTATAACTTAACTTGTAGAGTAACTTAGAATTGTAGTATTGCATTTGTAACTTAGCATTGTAAGTTTATTTGTACGCATTTCTCCCCTGTACATTTTCATTTTGTATTCCCTGTATTAGTGTAACTTAGAGGTAATTTTTCTATCACTTGTATCTCCTAGTGCATTCTTTCATAACTTAGCTTAACCTCTACATCTTTGCATCTTTACACATCGCATACGTAACTTAGTGCACATCTACATCTGCATCTTGAGCATCTTGCTCCATTGCTTTACACATCGGTATCTCTCGGTGCACATCCGCTTTACACATGCATACGTAACAGTGGCTGCTTCTCATATTGCAAATCTTTGCTCCATTGTTTTGGGCTGTGTAATTTTTGAGAACGAGTTTGACATTGCTCCTGTAGCATAGCCCTGAACTCGAGTGCTTTGCTCGGAGCTTAGCTTTGTCATTGTCGCACAATAGCTAGGTTGTTTATTGTATGACATTGAGGACTGAACTTTGCTTGTTAAGATAACGGGTGCAAGTGGCAAGGTGAGCCAACCCAAGAGGGAGGCGCATAAGGTGCAATTGAGCAAACCCTGCGACTTGTAAGGTGAGTGGTGCCTTGTGCTAGTCTCAGTGCTTACAATGTGCTTGATAAGCCGGTAAATTTGTGTGAGACCTTGTGTTGTGTCTTTGTTAAGCCTTACATTGCCTTGTACATTGCCTTGAGCTCCCTTGCATACCCTGGCATAACCACAGAGCATGAGCCATTAGAGCTGCAACTCGGAGCATACACTGTGAGCCACCATTGTGTTGAACCAAGTTTTTACCCTGTGAAAACCAAGTTATTGTGTGGCACCGAGCATTATTGTGTGGCTCCGAGCTAGTCTGTGTTACCCTGTGTGTGCATTTGCCAACTTTGTGGAGAGCTTGAGCTGCTCTCAGACTTGAGTTGTGAGAGACTTGCCAATCTCTGCCAATCCCTGCACCTGCACATAACTCACCAGGCTGTGCACACAGCCAATGCAAGAGCTTGCCAAGCTCTGCACAACTGAACCCAGCACTACATAACCGGCTGAACATTGTCACCTAAATGGGTTGTGCAACGTAGCGTGCACACAATCGAACCCTAACCGGGGGCTCTGCACAAGCTTTTCACAAGGCGAGTTGCCAGCCACCAGCCCACTGAAACCCAACCATTGGGCTCCACATGTTTGAACCACCCAAGCCCACATAAGCCTCCCAGTGGGCCTGGCTAACTGAACCCAACCTGGGCTCTACACAAAACTCAGCCCAACTCAATCCACCTCTGGGCTATACTTTTTCAAACACAACTGGGCTGTGCAGTTTCACCAACCACTGGGCTCTGCATCCTGCCAAGCCCACATAAGCCACACTGCTGGGCTTAAACTAAACTGAAGCCCACATCTGTTGGGCTGTGCACACAACTGGTCTGTGCAGTTTCACAAATCCTGGGTTTCAAACAGCAAATCCCAAACAAACCAAATTCCCACAAAAACCAAACAACTAGCCCACAACAAACCAAAACCCAACAAACCAAATGAAACCCAATAAACCAAACTTAGTCCACTTCAACTGGGCTTTGAGTTCAATTTGAGTTGATAAATCATGTCAGGATTTTGGTCTGCATCTGGGGATGGAAACAAATCCCTTAGAGAGCGTGCTTACGGGCACGCTTCACTGGGGATGAACTCCCCACATACCATAGTGATTTTAGGGAATTTTATGCGCCTTCTCGGGGCCACGACCTCACATACCCTAATCACTATGAGCACATGCATCATCCACCACGGGTTGAAAATGAACACTTTCCTCATACCCAGTCATCACTTCTAGATCAATTAGAAGCTCAAGTTTCGCTTTAGAAAGGCAATTACATGAGCGATCTGTCAAATCTAATCCCCTAGGCAATATGAAATGCATGCTTGCACCTTTATGTGGTGGCTTAGACCACCTGGGCCGAAATCTTGTTATATTTTGCATGATTTTAGGCAGTCTAGGGAAAACCATGATTATCCAATGTACGAAGTGTCTAGAAGTGACCATCTTTGGCAACTATTGGGACCATAATCAACCTACACACATGCATCATTCACCACGGTGGGGAGATGAACAATTTCATACTCCCCAACTCCTAGTTTGCAATCAATAATGGAAACACTCATGGAGCAAAATGCTAGGCTTGAAATGAATGCAATGCATGACCATACATATAGCATTGATTATGAATTTCCTACTGTTGAAAACTCTCCTTTCATTGAACAACAAATTCTAGAATTGATTCAAAACCTTGAGCAATATCAAAAGTCAACTGACCAAAGGTTTGCGAGCTTAGAACTCAAATTGAGTCAAATCTGTGATGCACTAAATGAGGAAAGGGAGGACTTTCAAAATGAAATGTTCATCACCCATAATGAAGTCAATTATGAAAATAGTATGCCTAGTCTTACTCGTGCAATTGATATTGCATATGAACCTGTTTTAAATGACGGGACTAGAAATACTATGATTTTTAATAAGGAAATGCATTGCTATGATGATGATGATGATGAATATGAAGAGCATGTGTATTTTGAAAATGTAGTAGAATCTTTAGGTTCAGAGACATTAAGTGCCTCTTCTGTGAACCCTATGAATGATGCTTCTTCTGATATTCATGCATGTGATGTTGATGTGGAACCTGTGGAATCGCCCTATGAAAATGAGCATGCTATACCACCTGTTTGTGACCTAGGAATAGCCGAATTGTCTGTTGACACAGATGATTCAATACATGTGCCTAATTCCATGCCTAGGTTACAACATGATATCTCTCCTAGTCATGTTATGCGTGAGACTGATGATGATTATGACATGGAGATTGATGAACTGTTTTATGCAGGTGAACATGATTTACCCTCTTCTGACTTTAGGAAAGTGTGTGATGGTACAAATGATCTTATACATGAAAACGACTTAGATGTACCTAACCTCTCTCCTAAGTCACAAATTGAAACTCCTCCACCAAACCTAGGTGTAGTTTGTCACAAAATTGCAAAACCAACTTTTCTGAAAATGCCTAACTTAGGCCTAGAACTTTGTGCTTCCCAAGACCTCCTGGACTATTTCGCATTAAAGTATAACACCTTTAGGGAACCACAGTTGGTATGTGTATGTCTGCCTGTTCTTAGTAAAACTCATTTTGAGTTAGACCTTTTGCATGATGTACCTTTAATTTTGCAAGATTTTGCGCTCCCAAACACACCCGTTCATAAGTTTAGGTTTGGGGGAAGCTCATTCACATACACAGTCTTACTTGCACTCTCATATTATATTTATGTAAGGCTGTTAATGTGTGTGCATATTTTCTATTGGGTTGATCCTCAACTCTTTAGACTGTTGGTTTATGGTGAATTTTCATTGTATATATCCAGTAGGACTTGTTAAATTTTTCTTTCTTACATCGGTTGAGTCTTCTTGTGCGTATATTGTGCTAATTCTAATATGATCACCACTGAAAATGTTGGATTTTGCCTGGACTAATGAAGCTCAACCTTGCTCCTGCCGACATCCGGTAATCTCTTCCCTTTTATCTTATCAGCATAGTTCTCTCGGTATGTGACTGTTTAAATTTTTCCTATCTATCGACACATTGAGGACAATGTTTGATTTAGGTTTGGGGGTGCATTTGCATTTAGAGTTTTTAGTCTTTTATTTTACCTTTTATTGTCAAAAAAAAAAAAAAAAAAAAGTTAAATTTCAAAACTCTTTTTGTAAAAACCTCCAACTTTAGAGATTTTAGAGTCACTAGCATGCTTCTAGCTATGTTTACATAGAGATTCTGACCGAAATAACAGAAATTGGAAATACCGGAGAACACAATCGGATTTCTTAGTTGATTAGAGCGTTAAAGTTGGATTTAACCATACCGGAGGGCGGATTAGGTGCTGTTTAGATATTCGGTAGTAGAATTGTGATCACCCATAGTGGAGACTACCCATTTTACATCAAGTGAGGCACCAACCTTCAATTTTTGCAACTTTCTAGAAAAGTGTTAGAGTGTGTGTCACCGTACATCAATTCGGGTAGGAATGGTGAGCTACCCAACTTCGCACCACTTTCAAAGACTACTTTTGATCTCTTGAGTGCTAATTCCGTCAATCATGAGGGTGACGTCTAAAGATGAAAACTCCTTCTAAATATCGATTTGCAGTTAGCATCACTCTCTCTCTCAATCAGCAAGACCCATAGAAACACATCATCGTCAACAAACGGAGCAGCATCAGAATATTGAAAGAAAAGTTGAGATAGTCCAAGGTTTACAAGCAACAAAGAAAAGAAAAGAAAATAGGATGAGAATTAATGAAGTTTGTGAAAAATTGAGTTTATCGTTTTATTGTTACTTAAAAAAAAAAAAAAAAATTGAGAATTAATAACTTTCTCGCAGAGGCGATTTGGCGATTTGGGGTTTTTGCCGTAGGAATTCGGATTTTTTGATCAATCCTGTTCTACACAATCCCTCCATTGTAGTCGATTGTTTCCATCTTTCTCCCTCTTTTCCTCAGCTGCCGAATGACACCCTAAACTTGCCATTCGTATCTCCCTGCATTAGGGTTTTCCCGATTGACATGGATTTCTGATTGACATGGTGTGCACTCGTGGTTCTTTCCCTCAAGCCCCTCAACAATCTTCCTCTTCAGCAGATAAAGGGGTTTGCTTTCGTTGTCCTTTTACTGGATTCGATGGCTGTAAGAATGGGACTCACAAGAAAGGATACAAGGAGGGCTCACTGCTCACACATCTCAGAGATCGTCACTACCCTGATGAGGACAGACAAGCTTTATGTCGCAGCAGGTTTAAGGATTACAAAGTTTACAAAGCATGGGAGGAGGTTCTGCAACAGTTGAAGATGTGGGTCTGTGTTGAGTGCTTGCGCTTACGCAAGTGGAGAATCTCGTGTAGGTCTCACAAAGGGGAAGCAACTCAAGGGCCTTTCAATGGAGCTGGAGCTAGTTTTTTAATTCATGGCGTTCCTTGCCCGCCAGAACCTCATGCATCTGTCAGTCCATCTGATGAAGAAACTGCAGGTGATCCTCCTCCCTGTTTGAGCTTGGAACTGTTGGATAAGGTTCTACAGAACAATATTACTACTGTTTCCAGCATCCCAGCTAATTGTAAGCTTGCCTTCTCGAAAACCTTCAATGCTGCGATTCAGAAAGTTATTGCATCTCCCAGGGATATTACATTGTGGATTCAGCTTCTTCTTCTGCCCATATGTGTGCTGCGCGTTTTCACTCCAAAAAACAATGAGGAGGAAAGATCAGGTACAAGGAAGAAGATGCAGATCGCTGCCATCAACTCCGCACTAGTTACATGGGCTGAACCAAATGGCTGTTGTGTATTGGTTCAACAGGCGTTAGAGGAGCAAGAGGAACTGCAGGAGCTGCGTAAAAACAGGAAGAAGAAGCAACGCAATCAGGAATCGACCAACATACGGTTATGCCGTAAGAAACTTAGCTACGGCATGTATACTGCAGCCATTCGAACTCTTACTTCTAACGGAGTTGCACCTGCTAATTTGGTACATTAGCTGAATTGAAAAGCAAGCATCCATATTCCATACCACCGAAAATCCCAGCCACACCCCCTTCTCAATCTGCTCTTATTGCTACTGATGACTTAGTTTTGGGAAGGATTAGAAGTTTCCCAAAGGGTACTTCTTGTGGAAGAGACGGGCTGCGTGCTCAACATCTTATTGACGCGCTTAGTGGAGCTGCTGCGGCCGTGGCAGATGAATTGGTTTCCTCTCTTACAGGGATCGTGAATATTTGGCTGGCTGGGAACTGCCCACCTGAGTTGGGAGTGTTTGTCGCTTCGGCACCGCTCACTCCATTGCTAAAACCGGGTGGGGGTTTACGTCCTATAGCTGTGGGTACTGTTTGGAGGCGGTTGGTATCTAAGGTTGCAGCCACGCACGTAGGTAAGGAAATGGAGGCCTATTTAAGCGATTATCAGTTTGGTGTTGGTGTACAGTGTGGTGGTGAAGCTATTCTTCACTCGGCTAACCGTCTGCTGGAAGATTACGGTGAAACTGATTCGCGTACTATGCTTATGGTGGATTTCTCTAATGCTTTTAACTTGGTCGACAGGTCTGCTATGCTTAGGGAAGTTAGATTACGGTGCCCCTCTATTGCTTACTGGGTGGAGTTTTGTTATTCCAAGCCTGCGCACCTGTATTATTTGGATCATACCTTATTCTCTGCGCAAGGTGTGCAACAGGGTGACCCCCTCGGTCCCCTCCTTTTTGCTCTAACTCTCCACCCTCTTGTCCACAAAATTGCAGAGCAATGTACTTTGGATCTCCAAGCCTGGTACCTCGATGACGGAACGCTGATTGGTGATACTATGATGGTCTCGAAAGCCTTACAAATTGTTCAGCAGGAGGGGCCTTCTCTGGGTTTACATCTAAATATTTCGAAGACAGAGATTTATTGGCCGGTGGTTGACACTAGAGGGTTAGCTTTGGGAGTTTTTCCTGAAGGGATCAGCAGGCCTAAGAAAGGCGTGAAGTTACTTGGTGGCCCGGTTAGTTTCGATTGTAAGGACTTGGTTGTTAATAGGGTGCATAAGACCTTGGAGTTGATGGAAGCTATTAAGAAGCTAAAGGATCCACAATGTGAGTTGTTACTCCTACGGAACTGCAGAGGAGTCTCCAGACTCTACTTTTCTATGCGCACGGTCAAACCCGAATACTTGTCTAATGCTCAGCCGTTGTATGACGAGAACTTGGTCGAATACTTACGACAACTTCTTGTAGGTGATGGACCTGGCTTTGGGCTGCTACAACAGAGATTAGTCACTCTTCCTATCAAGCATGGGGGGATGGGAGTTTATACTATGAAAGACACCATGCAGTATTGTTATATGGCGTCTTATACACAGACAATTTCTCAGCAGCGCAATATCTTGCGACACTCCTACGTGGATGGTTCGAGCCCCAGTCTTGGTCACGCTTTCAGTGCATATAATCAGGTATGTGGTATTGTAGACTCACCACTCAGCATTGATGGAATCGCCCCCCTTTCTATGAGCTACCTGGCGGTTAAATACTTTGATGCTGTGGTGAAGAAAATTCCCACTAGTTTTGATATGTCCGTGCGTGATACGGTTTTGTGGAAATGCAACAAGTCTAAACATGCTCAAGATTATTTGCTTGCTATTCCCATTGATGGACTGAACCAAAGGATTGGTCCTAGACAGTTTCAATCGGTGGTGCGTTATAGATTGGGCATCCCCCTTTTTGAGGAGGGTGATGTATGTTCTGCATGTGGGAGGGAGATGGATATTTTTGGAGATCATGCTGTACAATGTACCAAGGGGATTGGTCTTAAATTTCGACATGATCTTATACGAGACACTTTTGCTGATATGTGTTATCGCGCAGGAGTCCCAGCCAGGAAGGAAGTATCGTTAGGGCTTATGTCTGATGATGGTTCGGCTTTGAGACCCGCTGACATTTTGGTTTACGATTGGTTTAATGGGCATAACATGTGTCTAGACGTTCTTTGGTGTCTCTCCCCTCACGGGTAAAGGGGTACATGCCTTTTCTCCGGGACAAGCGATTGCTAATGCTGTGGCCAAGAAGAATGCTAAATATTTCGATAAGTGTTCATCTCAAGGTTTCGGCTTTGGTGTCCTTGCTTTCACCACTTTAGGGGAGTTGGGTAGTGACACGATTGATTTTTTGAAGAGATTACGTAATTACATGGCCAGTCATGATGCGAATGTCAAGGTTGGAGATTTTCTTTTCCATAGATTAGGTGTCGTCATTCAAAAAGGGATTGGAGCTCAACTTGTTGCGAGACTCCCATCCAATTCTTGTAAACTCCTTTCTGTTGATGAGGATTAATAAATTAATATTTTAATCAAAAAAAAAAATGTAGTTTATTTTCTGTGTCTAGTTACCACAAAGTTCAAAAAATAAAAAAATAAAAATAAAAATAAAAATTCAAGTTTTTGTAAAGTTCAGAAGTTCGTCATCAACAGTTGAAGACCGAAGACCGAAGAATGAAGACGTTTCTATGGTTCTTATGAGAGAGTGATATTAATTGCCGATCGGGTGAGAAGTGAGTGAGTACTCCCACCCCTTGCTAATGGTTGATTTCCTTTCTTAGAGATCATCAGAAAAAGATTCTTTTTGTCCACACCTCCGTGGAGTCTCCAGATTTTATTTCGGAAGGTTATCCTTCTTACCTACAACGTGTGCAGGATTTCTCTCTTTATTCCTGCCTGCACACATGAGAGACTAAAAAAGCGATCTTTTTGAGTGCAATTATCATAAAACCCTAATGGTGAGGCGAAGTTGAGACTTATGATCACAATCGAATCCGAATTCTTTCATATGGTATGGTTACTTCTCGCTCAGCACTTAAGGATGAGAATGCGTTCTTTGATAGTTCTAACTTCACGTTACTAGCATGCGTAGAAAATCTATGTCCTCATAGCTTCTTGGAGGCTTGAGACTCTTTTACACTCTGAAGTTGGAGAAGGTTTTGTGGGTACACCTCTGGTAAACCCTCACGAGACTACAACTCGTCCACTAGGGACACCTAGGGGTTTAAAGGCTTAGTGCATACGCTAAATGCATTCGAGAGACCTACGACGGTGGTATAGTTAGGATTTCTTCATTTCTCGTTTCACTTGAGGACAAGTAAAATTCGGGTTTGGGGGTATTTGTGAGTGCCAAATAGTGCATATTTATACACCTTTTTATTGGCATTTTACTCATCTTTTGCGCTTAGAAATCGGATATTATCCCAGATTCTGTGTTTTCTTTGTTTTCAAGAATAAATATTTGTATTAATTAATTTTGTGTTTTTAGGTAATAAATAAAGTCCGGAGAAACTGAGGAGCTAAAGAGCGAAGAATTGGAGACGAGCATCTATGGAGCAGATAGCCAAAGCCCACGCACGAATCAATTGCAACCCAACAAGGAAGACATGGGCTAGAGCTACCCACGACCCGGATCCGAACCCGCTCATCCCGAGCCGTTGAGATCTCGCCCAAATGCATCACACGGTCGCTCCTTCACTCACATCTATTTCTCGATGCTCCGCTCAACACCAGATCTCTCTCAGTTCTCCCTCGACCGTTCAGATCTCTCCCGCAAGATCCAACGCTCGCTTCAACTGGCTCATCAAACTCTGCTGCGCCTGCTTCACAACGAAATCTCCCTACACCCTATACCCCCATCGACAAACCCTATTTTCTTCTCCACCTTCTCTTTCTTCTCTGTTGCAGAGCTCTGCAAAACCCATCTCCCGACCAAACCCTCTGCAACATCACCTCCGCCACCATCTCTCCTTCCCTGACACCAACCGCACCACCTTCTCTCCCTAGCTTCTCTCTATTTCTCCCCTAGCTTCTTTCCTAGAGGCTGAGTGAGAAATAGGAAGAACTAGGGTTAGGTTTCACCAAACAATCAAGCAAGAGGAATTCTGAGCCGATTTGACAGAAGAGGAGAAGCAATCAGAGTATGGGTTCGATTCATTTTTCATTTAATTTCTATTTTTAATTGAATTAGGGTTTGTATATTGGGATATGTGTGAATGTATAAATAGAAGAGGGATGAGATGATTTTAGTCATGCCTGGGCTAGCCAGTGCTTCAATTAGGTTTAATTTTGTTATTTGATTATGTTTTAATTAGTTTTGTTAGGGTTTCAATGAAACCCTAACTCCATATTGTGTGTTTAAACTCTGTTGAAGTATCTTGAATGATTAAATTTATAATTATGTCTTCAATTAGGGCATCCAATACTTTTCTCTCACAATGGATGTCTTGCATCCATTGTAGTTAGGTCACATCTGTTTTGAGATTGCCTGACTCATACTTTAGGCACAATAGCTAATTCTCTTGATTTGGTTGTGCTTCATTAGACAACCAGTACTCTAGGTTAGCAATTTAGCTGATATTTGAAGCATAACATGGAGAAACCCCTTAGATAGGTGGTGGGTTTGACACCCTGCCCTTATCAGTCACAGGACAAGAAAGCCTCAACTCAGTTGAGCACACAATAGGAGTTAGAGGTGGAGTTGATAACCTTAGCAACCCCATTGTCACTGTTTCATTCCTTAGTTAGAGTCACTTGAACATTATCCAGCCGTATCGGCACAAAACCCATCTGTTGTTACTTTGTTACTCATTTGAAGTCAGTTGAAGAAGCCTTAGATCATACAAGAGCACCACAAGTCTCTGTGGTTCGACCCGTACTTGCCGCGTCTCCGATAGACGCTGTGCACTTGCGGTTATCACCGTAGGCCAAATATATACATCTTCCGAGGCCTACCACCTACACCAACTTTTCGAGCCGAAATTTCCAAAAATATTTATTTCCCAAAAATACCTACAAACACAAAAAACACTGTAAAAAAAATACAAAATCGAGTGCCAACAATTTATAGTATTGAGATCAATTTAGACACAAAAATGTGTCTATCAATAGGCTATCCCATTTCCCTCGATGACGCAATTTATGCTCTCTAGAATTCATATCATTTGTCGGCTTGATACAATTCACACACACTATTACTTTTAGATGCGCACATTTGAGAGCGATTGATTTATGGTGCTATGTCGTCGATTTATTTATTGAGACGTACCATAATCTCAAACTATGTGTATTGTCCCAAATAATTGTTTGATCAGAACAATCTATTTCTAACATGCATATACCTTGGCTATAAGTATAATTTCAAGGAAATTCCAAATTACTTTTTTTTCTTTTCTGAATCATATATTTTATTAATGAAAAAAAGGGATTACAAATGTTGGTAAAATAAGAATAAAACTAAAGAAAAGCTAGACTCTAGCATACAATGAACTGACTTAAAGGAAAGCTGGCTACCAATCTAACTAAATCTATAGTATGTAACTCCTGGCATTTCTAATCTTTTTAACCAACAAGGTCTGCCAAAGTATACATTCCTTTCTCCTGCCTGAAGTGAAGCTCCCTTTTTGGCAGCACAATCAGCAGAGAAGTTAATTTCTCTGAAACTGTGAGCTAATTTGATTACCGAAATCCTTTTTGTTGCATTCTTCCACCTTGTTCTAACAAACCAAGGGATTTGGTCATGTTCAAATTGATCGAGATCTTTGTCTTAGAATCAGATTTGATAACAATTTTTTGCAGATCCAGTCCACTTGCCTTGATTCAGCAAACATTAACAACAACATAGACTTGACTATATAATTTGTTGCAATCCCCAATCCACCAAGTAACTGCACCAATAACCTAAGAGAGATGATCTCTAATGACAATGCCAAATCCAGTTTGCTCCGGGGTTTCCAAAGTAAGCTCCATCACAACAAAACATAGTGAAATCAACTTGGGCTCCTCCCATTGACATGCTATAATGCTCTGAAATTTAGAGAATCTTGGCTGACTTGAAAAAAGTTATAATCGGTCATCATAAGTTTGATTCCATATTGTCATGATATATTGTCTTCAATGACTTACACTTGAATTTTAAAATATTTGGTTTTTGTCTTCAAAGAAACTCTTGTTTTTCTGGAACCACAACTCTTTTAATGTGAAACAAGAAGCAATGAGCCATACCTGTTGAATAAATGAGCTCTTATTTCTAGCACACCTCCAAACTTCATCAAAAGATTTTGGGAGAGAGAAGTTGAAAATTTCACACAACCAATTCCATATGAACAAGCTGAATTTACACTTCCACAATAGATGATTCATGCTATCTTCCTCCTCTTCACAAATGCAACATCTGGAAACCATGTCATAGCCTTTTAACCATTTTAGTATCATCTGTATAGAGACCTTGAAGCAACTTCCAAACATTACTTGCAATACTAGGATGGAGAAAAGCATTCCATATGTATTCATGTCATTGCACTTTTTCTCCCCTTGTTCTGATTCTGTTAACAAGCCAGCTGAAGTTTTAAATTCTCTGAGAGGGTTACTTTCCAACATAGTTCATCCTTCATACCACTTGATATCGGGGAAGATTGAAAGGAGCTAATGCACTTTTGATTTCATCTGGAATAGACCAAATGCCATTGTTTAACAGATCAACCACCTTCATATTCATATTGTTTTTGAAGAAGCGAGATTGTACCATGACATTAATCGGTGTTGAATCTCCTATCCAATTGTCAAACCATCTGAAATTGACTTTCCATCTCCCACATTCCAATGTAAATATTCTTGTAAAGATTGCATTGCCCATTTCAAACCACTCCAAACTGAAGATAATTTCCAGTTATTATTCCATCGCCCATTTTTGTAAAGATATTTGGCTTTGAAAAATAATTCCCAATCTTCTTGAGAAGTTAATAATTCCAAATTACTCTCCAAATCGACTTTGCATCCAAATCTACGTATTCATAGTTGATCTCATCATTATCAAGATTAATTTCCATGAGCGCATTTGTTCAACAACAACCACATAGTTTCCCCATTTGATGACTTAGAATCATCATTCGCCACACATAGCACCCCACGGTTTCTATGTTTCAAGGCTACTTTTCTTAACAAGCATTTTTGACCATAAAGTCTGCTTGACATCAATAGCGTTTATCGCACTAGCTATTTCATGAGTTGCCCCCACATTTTTACGAGTTCATCATAAAAACCAACCATGTCCGGTCTGGTAAATTCAATTTCCATACTAGCACCCCCACATTTTGAAAACGTTCAATGTTAATTTGTTCCTTAACAACTTTCTTCCCATACCAGAGTCAGGAAGCATATTGAGATTTAACTATTCTCATCACAGTAGGATGGTATTTTTACCAGCGGCTGCCAGTAGATATTCACGTCATTTCAAGTTTTGATAGGTCACTAACATTGACCATCCCAAAACAAGATAAAATAAAAAAACTTTGAGTAATTTCCAGGGAGGCATCATTAGGCCAATCCACATAATGGCTAAACCAAAGACTCTCAATTAATTGATCACTGTTCATGGATTAACCTTTAATCAATCACAGATCAACTAATTAGTCACTAATCTTGATCGTAACTTAAACAACAAGTACCCCCACAGTTAAGGGATCCTCCAATACACTTATTAGATTTTCATCCCCTCACAGTTCTGAAGTACTCTGCAGTTAAGAGATTCGTCTTCATTGTCAGAGACTACCAATCACAAAACTACCAAGTTCCGGGAAAAATTCAGACAACTTAGTTGCCAACTGTGCACCATAGTTAAACCTTGTTAACCCATCCAAGAACTTTCCAAATAATCAATCAATGCTCAATTAATTAATCATCAATACAAAACATGGATTTGATTGTGCAAAATACGTTGCACTGTTGTATAAAGATTACCGGTCTTTACCACTAAATAGTTCACGGAAAAGCGCACAGTTGTCGTAGTAGAGATCATGTACCAGCGGGTATATCCCAATACCACTAATGAATACATCCCAAACTTGAAAACTTCAAAGAGGTGAATAAAACCCTTCAACATACACTGTCCTACTTTCCATGGGACGTGGGTTCAGATTCCAATTTGAAATTTAAATTCTCCCATGTGATTGTCAACTCTTCATTCGGGAACATCATGTTACCAAGTCAGATAACACACCAAGGGGCACCAGAATTTCTTATCAAGACAAATTACGTATTTCAACCAAAACAAGATGCATAAGGACTTCTCGTGCAGTAATCTAAAAGTCCCATATCTCTCGCATCCTATCTCTGGTTAGAGATTCCCAAATGAGTAATCAAGAAATAATGCTGATCTATAAGACTACAACTATCATTTTTACCACAAAATTAAACGAGCAACAAAAAGGTTGGAAAATCATTCTGGGCTAGAACTGATTTCCGCTCTTCAGAAATTTCACATAAACGAGACTCAACTTTCTGAAATTTGTAAAAATGCTTCCACTACTCCAAAAATTCTGAAGTTTGGTGTGGAATATCATCAGGATATCTTGTATACGCAGTTATAAGCAGCGACAATGTGTTGCATTTCATTAAAATCTATTCTTTCTGTTTATTACAAAGAAGATAAAACTTCATTACAAACACAGGATCCAATGCTACAGGTATTTATAGAATAGTCAATGAGTAACAAACTCTTTCACGTATATAGAAAGCATGTGACATTGACCAGCTATGAACATCCTGGCATGAGCTGTAACTGCTTATCCTTCACTGCTTAAGTTCACTTATCCTGCACCACTGCATCAACTGAAATATCCTATTCTTGTCTAGCTGAAGCTAACTGACACTATCAGTGTTAATATCCCCCCTCAAGCTCAAGGGAGCATCAATGACATTGAGCTTAGATCTGATATCAATAAATCTGGGACTATGGAGAGGATTTGTAAAAATGTCATGGCCAAGATCCAAAGTGTTCACATAGAAGACATCTAAATCTTTGACTGTACTAGTTCTCTAATAAAGTGATAGTCCGAGATGAACATGCTTCATTTTGGAATGTTGAACTGGATTAGAAGCAAGAGACAGAGAACGATGTTATCACAAGAAAGTTTAGGAATACCAGATATAGGAAAGTGCAAATCTGAAGAAGATAACAAATCCACACAATCTTAGCTTCACTATGAGCAAGAGTCTTGTATTAAAGCTTAACGTACTAGACCTGGCTGTTCTGCTTTTTAGATGACCAAGACACTACATTTGAACCTAAAAAGATGAAGTATCCACCTGTAGATCTCCTATCGTCAACACAGCCAGCCCAATCAGCATCTGAGAATCCCAAGAGAAAGGTAGAACCTTTTGTGAACTTCAAACCAAAACTGAGAGTGCCCTTAACATATCTGAGAATCCTTTTGGCTGCAAGTAAGTGTGCAACTCTAGGATGTTGCATATGCTGAGAAACTAAATTCACTGCATAAGACAGCTCAGGCATAGTCCATGTGAGATAGTGAAGAGAGCCTACCAAAGATCTGTATTCAGATGGATCTTCAAGCAAATCACCAACATCCTTTGACAGTTTATCTGAAGCAGCCAGTGGTGTTTGACATGCTTTCGCACCTTCCATATTGAATCTTTTTAACATATCAACAAAATATTTGGTTTGAGAAAGAATCAATGTATCAGAATCTCTTTTAACCTCAAGACCCAAAAAATAGTGAACATCTCCCATATCTTTGATTGAAAATTGAGTTTGAAGATGAGAGATCACTGATTGTAAGAAACCTGGAGAAGAGCCAGTGAGAAAAATATCATCCACATATATGAGATCAACTGTAATGTGTAAGCCATCATGGTGCACAAAGAGAGAAGGATCAGCTTTGGAATTCTCAAATTTCATAGCCAAAAGAGCTGTACTTAGCTTTTCATACCATGCCCTAGGGGCTTGCTTTAATCCATATATAGCTTTGTGCAGTAACACACATGATTTGGATTTTCAGGGTCAACAAAACCTGGAGGTTGAGACATATATACTGTTTCTTTCAAATCACCATGAAGGAATGCATTGCTTACATCCACTTGATGTATTTTCCATTCAAACTGAACTGCCATAGAAAAATAATTCTAATTGTGGTTGGCCTTGCAACTGGACTAAAAGTCTCATCAAAATCTATGCCATGTTGTTGGTGATATCCCTTTGCAACCAATCTAGCCTTATGTTTGTCAATGGTACCATCTGCTTTGTATTTGACTCTAAAAACCCATTTGCAACCTACTACATGTTGAGCTTCAGAAGGATCCACTAGAGACCAAGTAACAGCATGCTGTAAGGCTGTAAATTCATTTGCAGAAGCAACTCTCCAAACTTTTTGTTTATGAGCAACAGTAATACAAGTAGGAACTGTAACAGAATTAGCTAGCAAAGCAAGTTGCATAGGATGTTTTGTTGCAAAGTATGATTTGGGTGTTCTAATGCCATTATTGCCCCTAGTGGTCATATGATGAGCATTCTTAGTGACAGGAAAGAGGAAATCGAGAAGCAGTTGTAATGGAGGAATGTTTGCGGTAATAGCGAGAAGGAGCATCGAGATAAATCAGTAATGGGAACTGAAGTAGAAAGAGTATCTTTAAAGGGAAAAGAAGTCTCATTGAATGTAACATGTCTTGAGATATACACAGTTCCAGTAGATGGGTCTAGACATCTATAGCCTTTTTGATGTAAACTATAGCCTAGGAATACACAGTGCTAGCTCCTTGGTTCAAGCTTGTTGGATGTATATGGTTTTAACCATGGAAAACAAGAACATCCAAAAACCTTCAGAAAATTATAATCTGGAACTCTATGAAAAAGCATTTCAAAAGGAGTAACAAACTTAATAGCTCTAGTTGGAAGTCTGTTAATTAGATGGTTAGTTGTAAGTAAAGCTTCAACCCAATAAGAAGATGGTAGACCAGACTGAAATAAGAGAGTTCTAGTAACATCCAGTAAATGCTTATGTTTGGTTTCAGCAACACCATTCTGCTCTGGTGTGTTGGGACAAGACAGTTCATGAGTAATGCCTTTTTGAGCACATAAAAAATGAAGAAAATCATTTAAGAATTCACCACCATTGTCGATTCGATGGTAATGGTGAACAAGATAAAAGGTTTTCAATTCTTGCTACAAAGGAATGAAAAGCATGTTTAAAATCAGCCTTAGAATCTAAAGGTAGAACCCAATAATACTTTGTGTAATCATCCACTATATTAGCATAATAAAGAGATCCATATACAGATTTTTCATGACAAGGACCCCAAAGGTCCATATGCAACAACTCAGAGGTGTTTCCTGAGAATTTAAAGAAAATTTGAAATGGTAGTTTGTGACTTCTACAAACTTTACAATCTAAGCAAGTAAATGGTTTATTAGCTACATTCTTTAGATTGAGATGATTACAAATTTTTTGAAATGTCTGAAATGATGGATGACCAAATCTCTTATGAAGAAGAGTATGATCTGTTATTGTTGATGAGAAAGCATATGTGGATGGAGTGAATTGGATTGGATAAAGGCCATTCTTATGTGGTCCTTGGAAAAGAGTCTTCCCAGAGCTCAAGTCCTTCACAGAAAAACCAGCAGAATCAAGAGTTATGGAGCAGTTATTTTCAGAAGTGAATTTATGAATTGAGAGAAGACTATGAGAAGATTTTGGAACTATTAGAATGTCACTAAGAGAGAAAGAATGCTCATGCACATGTTTACTAGCATAACCAAGTTGAGTTATAGGCATACCTTCACCATTTGCAGCTTTTATTACTTCGGCACCATCATAATGAGTTATCTCTTGTAAGCCAGCTGAAGTAGATGCAATATGTGAGTTTGCACCTCTATCCGCAATCCATTCATCAGTATCAAATATGTCAACAACAGCTAACATGGCACTCAAATTTGCAGGTGGTTGCTTGCCTTTGTAGGTGAAATGAATCCTATGAGAACATACATCAGCCTTATGGCCTGGTTCAATGCAAATTTGTGTTGGATCTTCGGGTGGAGCATAACCTCTACCATATTGAGTTCTTGAAAACATAACTGGATTTGGATATCTGCCATAAGAACTTCGGCCTCTATAACCTCCTCCTCTGTTAGTGTAAGTTCCTCTAAAAGCACCTCTGTGTGAGTTAGCTAAAAACACTTTTGCCTCAGTTTCACTCTTGACTACTTTAGATCTATCAGTAATAACTGCTTCTTCACTAAGCAAGTTATTTTGAAATTCAACACAAGTCACAGGTGGACTTCTATGCCTCATAGCAGTAGCAAATGGTATATAATCAGGACTTAAAGCTTTGAGAGTAACAACAACAAGCTCTTTGTCAGAGATCACTTCTCCTGCAACAGCTAACTGATCTGATATACTCTTAATCTCATTAATCAATGATGGAATTGATTTGTTACCTTGAGTTAAAGAGAGTAACTTTGTACGTAGTTGGATGGAATGAGTAGATGATGCTCTTGCAAATAGATCTTCAATACTTGTCCACAATTGATGAGAAGAAGTTGATCTGGAGAAGTAGGCAATAACAGTATCCGAGATTGTTGAATTTAGCCACATGATAATTGAAGAATCCTCATCCATCCAATCAGTGTATAATGGATTCTCAATTCCATTTTCTTGATTTCTTCTACTTGTAAATTGAACAGGACATGGAAAATATTCATCCAAGAACTTCATGAGCTTGTATTTTTGGATTATTGGATTTAGTAAATGCTTCCAAGTAATGAAATTGTCTTCTTTGAGTTTTAGGTTGACAAAGTGAGTGAGATGATGAAGAGGAACTTTTGAAAAGGAATTTGCAGTTGGATTTTCCATTGAAAACAAATAATAACCAGATCTGAAGATGGAGAATCAAAGATCAAAGAAAGAAATTAAAGAATCGTACCGTAGTAGCAGAAAACTGTAAGGAGTTTTATGAAAAATCTTCAATGAAACAGCGGAACAATACTAATATTGAATCGAAAGAAAGATTGATTTGAGAAGATAATCTTCTCAAAGAACACACTGAATCAGATTAAGAGAATACAATCTGATGAAGAAAGGATCGAATTTACAGGTTGAAGATAACCTTCCCTGTCTAATACCATAGCAACAGTATGTTGTATTTCATTAAATCTATTCTTTCTGTTTATTACAAAGAAGATAAAACTTCATTACAAACACAGGATCCAATGCTACGTGTAATTATAGAATAGTCAATGAGTAACAAATTCTTTCACGTGTATAGAAAGCATGTGACATTGACCAGCTGTGAACATCCTGGCATGAGATGTAACTGCTTATCCTTCACTGCTTAAGTTCACTTATCCTGCACCTGAAATATCCTTTTCTTGTCTAGCTGAAGCTAACTGACACTATCAGTGTTAATAAGAAGGATTTATCCAAATTGCTCTCCAGTTGGGAGATATACCAAAATCACTACGGCGTTGTCAGACACCAAATAAAGAGAATGGAAGATTATGTCTTCAAACGCCCGATTAGTCATTTGAATTCCCTACGTGTCCCCTCAAAGAGCTACTGCTCAAATATTTAAAGAGACGCCATTCATGTCCTCCAACGGACATGAAATTCAAATTCAAATAAATAAACTAGAAACCGTTTCTCATGATGTCCCATGCCTCTTCAACACCAATGGTTTCTAATGTTGACATTCGGATTTTCAAATGGTAGTAAACATCAGACAACCTTCAACCCTTGTTCGTTTTAGGCAGTAACGGACAAACTCAACATTTGCCTCTTTACTGTATACCATTAATTAATGGTCCCAACTTTAATTAGGGTAGCAATTTCACCAAAGAAAACTGAGAGTGCTTTTAATTGGCATTTCTTTTGGTTTACTGTGTCACCCGTATTTTGTGAATCCACTGATTCCAATTTCATGAAGATACCGTTTAAAGATGTCCCCCTAAGGAATCTTAAAATACTGATCTTCTCCTTTAAACTTCACAACCAGTTTAAAGTTGATGTATCTCTCAAGTAATAACTCCAAATAGAAATTGAAAGGATGAATATTAAGACAAGAAGATCCCATATTACAATTTCGTTTCTACCACAAATCTGAATAGCAACATATTAATCAGAGAACCAGGACCAATGTTGCTGCCCTACAGAATTTACCAGGAAGAACTCATCTCTGATTAATTTCTAAAAATACTTCCACATGTCCAAAACAATCTGAAATTTGGCATGGAGTATCACCGAGATTCTTTAATCAATTCTTTGAATGAGTTATATTTCTTCTGGTAACACTACGTAAAACCAAAATTGATGGGCGCCAATATAATGTTCAAACTAAATTTTGAACATTAACGAAAATCTAATGTATGATTTCGTTGCATGCTCATGTCTTTACACCGTTTTCTGTAAGTGCAGTTTTGCAAGTTTTAGTGGATATAATAATCTTGGAAAGGAACCATCCGCCCAAGAGGATATCCATGTTTGGTGTCAGTCCAAACCATACAAAGCACTAAGACCAAGTGTCTCATGCGCTGTGTTTTCAGATTTCGTATTTCAAATTTGAAATATCAAAACCACTGTCCTTTCCATACAGGTTTATTCCGATACTTGAATGGAAGAATTAAGCGATGTTGTATGTTACAGATACCTAATCAATAACAAAGATACGATCATCAAATGTCTTAAGATTGATGGGTAAATATCTTCGTTATCGATTCTCCAATAATACAACTCGTGTATTATCCACCGATCCGTTACAACTCTTTGTAACATGTATTACGTTTCGTAATACCAACAACAAAACAAGAAAAGAAGGATAGAAAAATATGATCAATCACAAACTTAAACAAACTTACTTGGGTGTATTGAGGCGAGTAATCTCTTTGCTTAAGACATTTGATACCCTATATATAATGTTGTTACACATTTAGCGGCATATGTCTCCAACATTCAACAATACCTCGATATTTTTCGCATCACTTCGATAACACCGAACAGCGAACACGAATAGATGTAGCACAAAATCTTCTTTAACTCTTGAAGACACATGAAAACTCTTAAATTTCTAGTACTAGTTTTATGACTCTAAAAAACACACTTGCAATGGAGAACTAGTGGGGTTTATATAGGTTTAGAGGTGACTCTTGGATAAATCCTTTCATGAAGAGTCACAACCCTTAGTGGAGAGTCACATCCCATGGGATAAGACACTACATATTGAAAAGGTTTAAGTGAGTGGACACATCCATTCACACTAACTAACTAACTCATATTTCTATTCAAAATTCCAACATTTTTTTTTTATTTTTTTTAAGGTTCTGTGCGGCTAATGAAGAAGTAAACCCTTAAAAATTATCTAACCCTAAAACAATACAAGAAATATATACCGTTCGTGGTCCTAATCCTAGTCAACGGGCTTAATTTCACATACATGTTGTTCGGGTCTGTGCGATTTACCCAATCATACTCGGGTGGTAACCAGTCTTACGGACCCTAAAATAGCACCGCTGAATTGGGGGCCCTGGAAAATAATTGGGGCCCCCTAGCTACAGGATAAAAAGGTCATGAAATAGTAATTAGGGGTTATCCCTTATCCCCATTTTTTTAAATGGCTAAACTACCCCTGATCATTAGTGGTAATTAATAATTAAGTTAAGTTAATTAATCGGTAATTAAATTAGTTAGATTAAAATCAGATTTAAGGATAAATTTTGATAATAGAAAAATTGTGTTTTTGTGTTGGATAGAGAGGAAGAAATTGAGTTTTGGGGGAAAATTTAGGTTATTTAAAATGAGTGATTGTAGTGGAGGAAATGATGTAGGTGAAGATTCAAACAACATACATGATTGTGTTGATGGTGAGATTGTCTCATCTAATCCTATGGATTGGATGTTTGATGAAGAGATTTTAATAGAGGAAGCTTTTTGCAAATGAAGATCCTTTTGCTCAAAATGAAGGAACCAATACTCAAAATGAAGAACCCAAAGCTCTAAACAATCAGGTAAACTTCCTATACTCTTCAAATCGCATGAATGGTGCTCCAAGTTGTCGATTCATGGTCACTATGCAGCAGCTCAGTGTGAGAGTCGTTAGGTCGAGTGTATAATAATCGAACGACCCTTACGAGTCGTTAGTGACTTAGCACACAAATATACGACTCCAATATGCAGGTTATGAAAAATCGTTCATCAAGTTTGAAAAAGATGACGACTCCATCTTTTAGGTCATCTAGAGTCGTTAACTCAATATATTTAGTACCCAATGACTAAAAAAACTTTTACTTTATGTAGCTTTCATTATAAGGGTCGTTAGTTTAGCATTACTATAAACGGACGACCATTTCATATTAAATGAGAGTCGTTGTTCCATACGTCTCTAATATTGACGACTCATACTTTTTTTTTTTAATAATTTCTAATTTCATAACAATATTTCATTGAATCCTAAAAGTCATACATCTTTCATAGGGTTAAATACAATACATGATAACGATGCACTTCTACACTCAATCATAAAGCATGTAATTATACATGGTTCCATGGAAGATAAAGTAGCAATCGTGTAACTCAAACTTTTTCCCATGAAGTTCCTCATAGTATCCATACGCCTTCTTCATCTGAAAACGCAAACGCAAACATACTTAGTTAGTATCGATCAAAGATTTGGATAAGTTTTACCTCTTGTTTAAATACTTACTCTTATAGTACCCATCATATCCGGAAAGGCTTCCCTTATGGCCGTAAGTTCTCTTTTCAAAACATCACACTCGAATTGTATCTCTTTGAAGCGTTCCTTGACTTGTTTCAAAGACCTTGAGTTGCGATTTCCGTCCAACGCCACAAAAACGATGAATACGCGGTTCCACCAAGCATCCGATGTTTCATCAATGTCTTTGTGTAGACTTTCAAAGTGGTTTGTGACTGTTTTCCAAGCTCTTGCAATGGCACAATTCTCTTTGGAAGTGTAGGGAATCATTGTGTTTCTCTTTTTTTTCCTCTTGGATGATGAATAAATGAGAAGGAGAAGAGAAGGTTGATAATTATGGTGTTGGTAAGGAAGAGGTGAGATATGGGTATGTGTTTATAGAATTGAACGAGCCAACTGCCTCAACCACATTTGGTAGAGTTCAATTCCCCAATAAATGCTAGTAGTATCTTGAGTAGTTAATATTTTACATTTAAAACTAAACGACTCTTAGAGTCTCTATATTACGTCGTCAGGTTGGACATATAGAACTGAACGACTTTAGAAGAAAACTTGGCAGAATGGTGTATATATATGTTAGTCCGGAGTCGTTAGTTTATGTTCGGAGTCGTCAAATGATCTTAATGTGTCGGCAATTAACGTTTTAGCAGATGATGTGACTCAATAATGTTGTAGTAAGAAGGGTAGTAAAGTTGTCGTTCACTCGGACTTGACGAGATTGATTTTAAGAATTAATAAAAGAAAATAAAAGAAAAATATATACAAATATTGTCACAAGATAAAGAGATGGGCTGGGACTCAGGATTCGGCCAAACTCATAACAAAAGGTTCAAATATTAGTTCTTTTAACAATTATCGCTCAACAAATAAAAACATGGACTCTTATTTTTGCCAAGGTAGATTCTCAAAATATTAGTTATAAATCGTAAGCATGGGACATCAAACATTTAAGCAAGCATGACCCATCTAATAAAATAATAACTAATTTAATCAAATCATAATTCAATTTTTAATTAGTGCAAAAGTCATAAAAAGAATTAATTAAAATTACCCATGTATGAAATTTGTCTTCCTCCGTCGTCCCAGTAATGGGGTCTAGCTCATCATGTTGGAAACACGCTCAAAAGTTGATTTCATTGCTCAAAAATGGTTTACAAATGATGAACAAAGGAGAAATGATGAAAACGGGTTTGCAATGATTATAATTGTTGCAAACAGCATTCTAACCTGTTGCTTTAAGATCGCCTCCTAACTACGACCCACACTGCTCGGTCGTTGACACTGTTGAATTAAGACTGTCTCTGTACTACGACCCCGAGGAACGACTGTCTCTTGTGGGTCTTATGTTCTTCGTGTTCTTCCTTAATGGCAGCAGCAGCAGATTTTCAAACTCTCGATTCTTTGCTCTGTAATGCTCTAAACTCCCCCAAACTCTCCATAAGTCTTGTCTATGCTCCCACAGGCCTTTTTATACTTGACAGCGATCAAATATCCCCTCATAACTGCTCCAAATCTTTTCTTTTACTCGGTGATATTTTCATGCAAGATACGGAGATAATTTTCTATTTTTAACTCTTTCACGCGTCTGCATGGCCGAATTTCTCCACAAACATTTCTTACACGTCTCTGATGAAGTCAAGCACGTTGTATACACACGAAATCCTTCCAAAGATAACAAGAAAATCCGAGAATATCTTCCACGTACATGCTAACCCTGTTTTCTTCAATTCGACGATTTAGCCAAAATGGATCGAAACAAAAGCCCTTACCAACCCTGTTAGGCTCTAACAAGTCATATCAATGAAAATCAGCCATTGAATCTCCTTCTAACTCGTCCAAAAATCCAACTCAGTTCTGCCAGGCGTGACATATTTTTTTCCCGCCAAATTTTATTTTCAAACGAAGAAGAAGGGTGTCCCTTAACCAGCAGCTTGGGGTGCGAATAGCAATGGGTTACCCCTTAGTAATTGGGTTACCCCTTATCCAAAGCGGGAGTCCGAATATCAAATGTCCTCCGGGGGTGTTCCGCGCAACTTTTCGAGCCGAATTTTCCAAAAAATATTTATTTCCAAAAATACCTAAAAATACATAAAAACACAATATTAGTACAAAAATCGAGTTCCAACAATACCAGCACTGAGGACAATTCAGACACAAAAAATGTGTCTATCAAATACCCCTAAACTTATCATTTGCTAGTCCTCGAGCAAATTTATTCTATAAAATAAAAATCATTTGAACCCCTAGGTGGCCCTAGAGGCGGAGTGTTGTCTCCGGAGGGTTTACCAGAGGTGTACCCACAAAACCTTTACTCCAGACCCTAGCTATCTACACAGAACCTTGGAAGGCACTAAAGAATCTCCTTGGTTGGCATACTTATTGACTACAGGAGGAAGTACCCTGATGCGAAATTCCAATTGTTGTACACGAGTTTGCACTCAAGCATACTAAAATTCATATAAAGTGACAGAGCTCTACTCAGATAGTCGCACTATGGACATCAATACCCGAGTCAAAACTAATCACATGGATAGATCAAGAAGATGGATATGGAGAAAAACATAGATGGTTTTGATGTTTACTAAGTGAATGGTGTTTCCCATATCTCGTCTCGAAGGCCTCCGCCAAAATGAACCTATCCTAATGGACTGAGATACTAGTCGACTAATATCAACACACTTTGGCATATACAAGGGAACCGGTGGTCGATAATCCTAACTCTAGGTCAACACAAGCGGCATATACAAGGGTTCCAGTGGTCGACTTTATTGAATTTATTAGGTTGGTCTGATGGTCTGGTCTCATTTTTTTTTTTTTTTTTTTTTTTTACCTTTTTTTTTTTTTTTTTTTTTTTTTTACCTTTTTTTTTTTTTTTTTTTTTGGTATCTCAATCACTCTAATTCACCCTAGCATTGGTAACAACTTGATTCGTGGGCCCCCACTAATCACTTAGAGAAACATAGTTTACAAAGAACAAAATAAAAACAGAAGTGAAAAGGACTCAACGAGATATGGTGAAACTATCATGTTATTTCTAACACCTGAGCTCTGTGCTTTTATGAATAGACTCTTTAGATGTTGCCATCTAATCAGATTGGTTCCTCAACTCCTACAACCAAAATGCTTCCATCCACTTAGATTGGTTAGTGCCGACCTTAATAAACATAAATTTCTAGGCTCTGGAGTTTATTTATTGCAACTAAAAACTAACAAGAAGTTTCTTCCCACCCCCAAACTTAAATCTAACATTGTCCTTAATGTTTCTAATGAAAGAGCAATACCAAAAAGTAAAGTAACATGAGGAATCAGTAAAGAAAGAAGTCGGAAAGATAGTACCTGGGTGAAGAGAGAAATCAAAAACTAATATACAACATACAATCGCCTCGATGGTCAATCAAGGGTAAACGGGGTCCTCCGGAGGGACCTCCTCAACATCACCTGTAGGAAAGGGCTCTAAAAAGGGTTTCAATCTCGACCGTTAACCTTCGAAGAACTACTACCATCCGGTGTCTCGATCTCAACAGCTCCATGAGGAAATACAGTGCGAACAATAAAAGGACCCGTCCACCGAGAACGTAACTTCCCAGGGAAAAGATGCAAGCGGGTATCATACAAAAGAACTTTTTGACCTGGAGAAAATGAATTCCGTAAAATATTTCTATCATGCACAAGTTTCATTTTGTTCTTATACTCCTTCGCACTATCGTAAGCATCTATACGTATCTCGTCCAACTCATTGAGTGGAGTTTCCTATGGGCTCTGCCTTGTCAAGTGAAAAATTTAGCTGCTTAATGACCCAATAAGCTCTATGTTCTAACTCAACGGTAAATGACATGCCTTGCCATAAACAAGCCGATAAGGCGACATTCCAATAGAGGTTTTTAACGCAGTACGGTAAGCCCATAAGGCATCAGTAAGCCTAGACGACCAGTCTTTCCGATTAGGATTAACTGTTTTCTCTAATATGCGTTTTATCTCCCTATTAGAAACCTTTACTTGACCACTAGTCTGTGGATGATACGGGGTAGCTACCTTATGTGTAATACCATATTTCTTCATCAGAAGCCTAAAAGGTCCATTACAAAAGTGCGACCCTCCATCACTAATTATAACACGCGGTGTACCAAAACGTGTAAGTATATTGTTTTTCAAGAACTCAATCACAACCCTATGGTCATTGGTTTTACACGCAACCGCCTCAATCCACTTAGAGACATAGTCTACGGCGACAAGGATGTATAGGTTACCAAAGGAATTAGGAAACGGACCCATAAAGTCAATACCCCACACATCAAAGACCTCAACGATTAAAATAGGGTTCAAGGGCATCATGTTCCTACGGGAAATGGTTCCTAATTTCGGCAACGTTCACAAGTAACACGAAAGAATGTGGGAGTCTTTAAACAACGAAGGCCAATAGAATCCACACCTGCAATATCTTAGCAGCAGTCTTCTTAGCACTAAAGTGACCCACAAGCATGATCATGACAAAAGGAAATAATCTTTGGACTGGTCACTCTCGGGTATACATCTCCTAATAACTGTGTCGGACAATACTTAAATAAATAAGGATCATCCCAAAAGAAGTGCTTAACCTCGGCTAAAAACCTAGAACGATCTTGTTTACCCCAATGTTGGGGCATTCGACCGATAACAAGATAATTCACTATATTTGCATACCAAGGTGATTGGGAAACAGAGAACAATTGTTCATCGGGAAAGCTATCCCTTATATGAAGGGAATCATCGGGGGAACTAACAACTAGCCTAGACAAGTGGTCTGCTACTATATATTTTCTGCACCCTTTTTGTCTCTAATGTCCGGACAAAATTCTTGTAATAAAAGGATCCATCTAATCAATCTAGGTTTGGTATCCTTCTTAGACAAAAGGTATTTCAAAGCAGCATGATCAGTATAGATTACGATCTTAGAACCTAAGAGATAGGGTCTAAACTTGTCTAAGGCAAACACAATGGCTAACAGTTCCTTCTCTGTAGTGGTATAGTTCAACTGGGCATCATTCGAGTTTTGCTAGCATAGTAAATCACATGAAGTAATTTGTTTTCTCGCTGACCTAGCACAACACCAATAGCATAATCGAAGCATCGCACATGATCTCAAAGGGTAGGTTCGAGTTAGGTGCCCTGGACTATGGGGGCGGTAGTGAGTAAAGTCTTAAGCTTCTCAAAAGCCTCTAAACAAGCATCATTAAAGACAAACTTAACATCTTTTGCAAGCAAATTGCAAAGAGGTATAGAAATCAAGCTAAAATCCTTAATGAATCGACGATAAAAACCTGCATGCCCTAAGAATGACCTAATATCTTTTACGGTTTTTGGGACCTGTAAAGTCTTGATAAGGTCAACTTTGGCTTTATCTACCTCTATACCCTTAGAAGATACGATATGCCCTAGAACAATTCCTGAACGAACCATGAAGTGACATTTTTCCCAATTAAGCACTAAATTCTTTTCCTTACATCTAGTCAACACCAATGACAAATGATGCATGCACTCATCGAAAGACGAACCAAACACTGAAAAATCATCCATAAAGACCTCTAAGAACCGCTCTACCATATCTGAAAATATGCTCATCATGCAACGCTGAAACGTCGCAGGGGCGTTACATAGCCCGAAAGGCATGCGTCTATACGCAAAGGTACCAAAGGGACAGGTAAAAGTGGTTTTCTCCTAGTCTTCGGGGCAATAACGATCCGATTATAGCCAGAGTAGCCATCTAAAAAGCAGTAATGACTATGTCCAGCTAATCTCTCAAGCATCTGGTCGATGAAGGGAAGGGGAAAATGGTCCTTCCTAGTGACCTTGTTCAATTTCCTATAGTCAATACAAACACGCCAACCCGTGGTCACCCGGGTTGGGATTAACTCATTGTTATCATTCTGGACTACAGTAATACGGATTTCTTGGGAACAACCTGAACGGGGCTGACCCACTTACCATCTCGAAATAGGGTAGATAATGCCTGCATCTAACAGCTTAAGAACCTCGGTTCGAACTACTTCTTTCATATTGGGGTTTAGTCTTCGTTGCATCTCCCTAGAAGGTTTGGTATCTTCCTCTAAATAGATCTGATGCATACAAACAGTAGGACTTATACCCTTAATGTCTGCTATGGTCCACCCTAAAGCTTCCTTGTTGTTTTGAAGGACGGTTACTGGCCTACTTTCCTGATCACTATCCAAGTCGGAAGCAACAATCACAGGTAAAGTTTCAGATGGGCCTAAAAACACATACTTTAGGGTATCTGGTAATGGTTTTAGGTCCAACTTAGGAGGCTCTTCTAACGAAGGAACTAGGGTATACTTAGAAACGGGTAGAGGTTCGAACTTGGGTTTCCAGCCATTAATAGTGTCTATCAAAGGGGTTGAATCTAACAAGGCATTCACCTCATTAATCACATCTTCATCATCAAAATCAATCCCAAAGTGAGCTAGGCACTTCTCTAATGGATCTTCTAACAAAGTGTTTGGTAATGAGTCCTCGACTAATGTTCCTATCATGTTCACCTCTTCTATGCTCGAGTCATCTAGTTCAGAGGGTAGCTTACTAATATGGAAAACGTTCAGCTCAATAGTCATATTACCAAAAGACAAATTCATAATACCAGTTCGACAGTTAATGATCGCATTGGATGTAGCTAAAAACGGGCGACCTAAAATTACCGGTATTTGGTTCTCCGGGTCAGGGACAAAGGTTGGGTATCTAGGATAACAAAATCCACTTAGGATAAATAAACTTGTCGACCTCTATAAGAACATCCTCGATCACACCCCGAGGAATTTTAACGGACCTATCAGATAACTGAAGAGTCATCTGGGTAGGTTTCATTTCACCAAGTCCTAGCTTAAGGTACACATGGTATGGGAGTAAGTTCACACTGGCTCCTAAGTCAAGCAAAGATTTCTCAACACGGTATTTACCTATTGTGCAAGAAATGGTAGGGGACCCTGGGTCCTTATACTTAGGAGTAGTGGTATTCTGAATAATGGAACTCACGTGACTAGCTAGGAAGGCTTTCTTCTGAACACTAAGCTTACGCTTTCGTGTACACAAGTCCTTAAGAAACTTGGCATAAGCGGGAAACTGCTTAATCGCATCCAACAATGGGAGGTTGATAGTAACCTGCTTAAAAACCTCCAATATATCATTAAAGTTCGACTCCATCTTAGTTGGAACTAGCAGATGGGGTAACGGGGCTTTTGGAACAAAGCCTGGCTCAATATGACCCTCATTGGTCTCATTAGAGACTCTATCAGTCTCCTCATTTTCTGGCTCAGAAGGGTGAACTACAACATGTTCACTATCAGGCATGGCGACCTTATTGTCAACTTTCTTCCCACTCCTAAGGGTTGTAATAGAATTCACATGATTGTACGATTTCTCTCCATTAGGATTAGGATTAGTATGACTAGGGAACCATCCATCTTCTCTCTCACTAAGGAACTTAGCAATTTGGCCGACTTGAAGTTCTAGTTTAGCAAGAGACTGGGAATTATTCTTAAAATTCTGCTTGGTTTCCTCTTGAAAATTACCTGGCTCTTTACTAACATTTCCTGGCTCTGTGCTAACATATCCCTGGCTTTTTTTAGTATACTAAAAGATTCCTCTAAGCTAGTCATTCTATTCTCGAAGGGTTAAGAACTGGGTTTGACTCGAAGAATTCTTATTATAACCAAAACCAGGGGGGAGGCTGAGAATTACTAGACTGTCCTTGATTCTCGGCCCTTAGACCAAGAAAAATTAGGATGGTTTCTCCAACCAGGTTGTAGGTCTCGAGTATGGGTCAAACTTTCGACGGGTCTCAAACCTAGCATTGTTATAGATGAGCATGAGCTTGCTCTTCACTAACCTCGACCTTCCCAAAATGAGTTATCGGGCTCTATTCCACAACTAGATACTTGAGAGGTTCTATTAGGTTCGCCAAGGGACCTATTTTTAGACGGACCCATTTCCAAAGCTTCTAACCTTCTAGATAAAGCAGCAAACTTAGCATCTGACCCGAAGCTTGTATCTACCACATTGGTGCTACTTCTATTGACCAAGAGTCTTTTAGGGGGTTCAACACAAGACTCCCACTGTTGGGATTTCTCATCAACAACTCCTAAGAAGATGAAGGCATCCTCAGCACTTTTATTAGTGAACTCACCGGCACACATAGACTCGACCATGGCTTTGGTCGAATAGTCTAAACCATCGTAAATAATCCCTACAAGTTTCATCTTATCAAATCCATGGTGAGGACACTGAGATAGGAGATCATTGAATCTCTCTAAAAACCTATAAAGTGACTCTCCCTCTTGTTGCACACTAGCACTAATCTTACGCCCTAATTTGCAGTTTTATGCTTAGGGTAGAATTTCATATAGAAAGCAGCAATAAGTTCCTGCCATGTTTCAATGGATCCAGATGGTAGGTTGTTTAGCCAGGTCTTGGCTTTATCTTTTAAGGAAAATGGGAACATCTTAAGTTTCAAAACTTCATCAGTAAGGTCTTTTATTCTAACTGTCCCACAAATTTCCTCAAAGTCCCTAATATGAAAATAAGGGTTCTCATCCTCTTTTCCTAAGAATATAGGGATCATCTGAAGGATACTAGCTTTTATCTCGAAGTTAGCCGTATTGGCTGGCAATTTAATGCACGAAGCTCGATTGGTCGCAGTTGGGAACATGTAATCTTTCAAAGTTGCCATCGTTGGCACAACTAAAGTACTAGGGGTACTTTCCTCACTAAGAGACAGATTTTCAAAACTGAAGTTTCCAAAAACGGGGCTCTCAAAAGAAGAGTCTTCGATTTCCCCGCCTTCTGATAGGTGTAGAATACACCGTATTTACTATATAGAGTTTATGCTTTCTTTGTTATTTTTCGTGTGAATTATGTATTTTATGTTTGCTTTTGAGTCTTTTAGGTACTCTGGAGTCGCACGGAAGAAAAGAAGCGGAAATCAACCAATTTGAGCCAAAAGGGCAAAATTGTCATTTCGTAGGCGAACACTATCCGAAGCCCAGCCAAGGTTAAGGGGCAAATATATTTGAAGGAGCACTACATAGTGACCAGCAAAGGTTAAGGGGTTTACCATCTGGGTGACCCTTATCCCAAGTGCTGGGGTGTCTGAATCCGTCCCATGTATAATCCAACCCTAAATTGAGAAAATTATTTCTCAATCATTTTCTTTGTCTGAACCAAGAAATTCAGAGAGTTGTGAAGCTCGGTGAGGGAAATTGAAATCCGAGAAGAACAAGAGCATAGATTGAGAAGCAGGCAAGCCAAGGTCTGATGATTGTGTTGGTCGAGATGTGGGAAAATTTAGCTGAATCGAGTTTTATTTGAGAAGCTGCTGATTGAATCGAGTACCAGGAAAGGGAGGAAGAAATGATGCTGATACTGTGAAGAACAAGGAAGATTTGATGGTTCTGGTTAGGGTTCTGAGTCATATATGGTTGAAAGACAAACAGGGAACAAAGGGTTTGAACGGATTTGGTATATGGCAGTGGTATGATTTGAATTTGGGGGATTCTGAGTTGGGGTTTCTACGGATTTTGTGGCTGCTCTCAATTTATGAGGATGAGCTCGAGCACAGATGCAGTGAGGAGGCAATGGAGAAATTCAGGGAGGAATGGCTAAAAGGGATCGATGGATGATTTTGTTTTGAGCTGTGAAGACTCAGATGGATGGGTATTCAAGTTAATCCGAGAGGATATGAAGAAGGGTTTGAATCGAATCTTTGTGTGAATCGATGCCGCAAAGAAGAGGGGTTTGATGCGAATTTGAAATTGGTGACGGGTTTGTGGAGTTTGAAGGATCTCGGGAATGGGTTTTGGAAGCGTGAAAGAGCCGAGAAATACATGGGTTCTGCGGAGTTAGGGCTGTGTGGCCATTGACCGAGATCAAGTTCTTTGCTGGGATTTGTAGAGCTATGTGAGGATTTGAAGCAATTAATGAGATGTTGAGCTTGAACTTGAGCTGGGGAGGTTCAGATTTACAGGCAGAGCAAAGGATGAAGTGATTGAGCTGGTGTTGGCTAAGAAGAAGTGGCAATGGATTTTGATGAACTGTGAACTTATGTTAGCTTGAATAGGAATGGAAGGGTCCTGGTGGAGCTGATTGAGATGCTGCAAGGAGCAGTGAGCTGCAGGTTACAAGAAGAGGGGACTGGTGATGCTGTGGAAATGGCACAGCAGATGAGCTAGGGTTTATCTGGTGAATGATTTATGAAGCCCGTGATGGAAGAAACTCGAGTGAGCTAATGGGTCTGTTAATGACTGAAGGAAGGGAAAGTGCAGGCATGGAATTGGTGAAGAATTGAGCTGAAAGTTGAAGCTAAATGATTGAGCATTGTTAGATGTATGCTAGGAATTGCAGGGAAGGCATTGTAATGCTGGTGGTGGTGCTGTGCCAGGGAATTGGTTGCAGCTGGTGAGGTGATTGTGGCTGGTGGTTGCATTGAGCCAAGAAGTGAGAAGGAAATGCTGGCTTGAGAGTATGCAGTCAGCTGAATTTGGTAATCTTTGTGAAGTTGCAAGTTGGCAATGAAGTGCGAGTCATGGCTCTGAGATGGCATTGCAGGTGCGCAAGAAGCAACTCAGGCCAGTTAAGTTGCTGTGCAAAGGAGTTGCAGCTGTGAATGTGGTAAGGGCTTATGGTTGGAGTTGAGGTGGTCTTGAGCTTCAAATGAAGGCTGTGTTGCTGTGTATCATGGACTGAACTGAATTGTAGGTGGAGAAGGGCACTGGTGATGGCAGTGAAGAAGAATGGCTGGTGTTTGAAATAGAGTTGATGAGGAAGAACAAGGCGAGAGTAGCAGCTGGGATTGGAGTTACAGTTGTGCAAGTGCAGGCGCTAATGCAATGAGGTACTGGTGATGCTGTGTGAGATAGGTAGCTAAGCAAGAACATGAAGCTGCAGCTGGTGAGTTGTGCATCACAGTTGCACAAGGATAGTGCAGCAAACTCTGGCATGTGCATGGCTCAGGCCAAGGCCATTCAGATCAGCTGAGTCTGACTGATTATCTAACTCATCTGTCTGATCTAGTTGTGACTCACTTACTCACCCGATCCTGACTCGGACTGATTCGGCCCGACCGATCCGACCCGTTGACCCGATCCGACCCGTTGACCGGTGACCGGGCGGACTTTGCCGGTCACCTGGGATATTTTCCGGTGACCTTTTCCGACCGATTTCCGGCCACAATACCAGCTTTCCGGCGACGACTTTTTGGACGTATTTTCTACACGGATCTCTCTCTCTTATGGGCTTGGTGGATTTTTATCTATTGGACTTTGAAGGCTTGACCTAATTTTGGAAGGAAGGAAAGGCTATAAAAAGAAGAATTCTACAACTTTTGGGAGATCATCTTATATCTTATTCTTGGAACTTTGGAGAGTCGTTTTTGGTTACGCAACTAGGGTTTGCTTTTGTTCATCTTCTTCTTTAATTCAACTCATATTTTTGTGATGAACTCCATAGCTATGAGTAGCTAAATTCTCTATTATTGGTTAAGGATGTAGTCCGATTTCTAAAACTTGTGTTTGCTTTATGTATTAGTTTTCTCTCTTGATTATCGTTCAATTCTCTCTTTTGTTTTTATGATCACATGATTGAAGTATTGTGATAGGATTATGGTGTTTGATTAGTTAAGTGGCCAATTAATTGAACTTGCATCTTAGTCCATAGCTATTTTAGGGTTTTTCATCAAGCGATAACCTTGAATACAAGTAGCATGATATGTTTACGGTTTGTAGTGATACACTCTCATAATCATATGTAGAGTTTGACCATTGTCCGAATTGTTTTGCGCAACGCATGATAATTGCATTGATTAGCCTATTTCTGAAACTTAATGCTCCTAGGAATTGAACTTGATTAGCGCAAGGCGTTAGGTTATTCTTTAGGTAGGATTCACATACGCAGCCCTAATGTGTGTGTTGATGAACTTGAGAAATTAATAGATTATCTTGCTTTCTTGATTCTCTAGGCTTTTGATAATACAAGAGATTAAATCGTAATTCTATTCATATATGCAAGCACATGTCTAAGATTGAAGATGAATTCCTTGACCAATATCTCTCTCCATTGATTACTTTCTACAATTTACTTTGCTCTTAATTTGTTTTTATTGCTTAAATAGAAATAAGAAATCCCCCCAATTGGTTACTTTAAGAAATTGATTACGAAATAACTACAATTGCCTCTCTGTGGATACGAACTCTTTCTTATCATATACTTTAGGAAAGTGAAATTATTTTTGACGCATACGACAGCGATCAAATTTTGGCGCCGCTGCCGGGGAGGCACACGGCTAGTTATTAAGTTTTTAGTTTCTTTTTACAATTTCTGCTTTCATCTTTGCTTTTTGTTTCTTGTCTTGTTTCTCACTTGTTTGCGAGAATTGTTTGCAGGTACCTAATCTCTGGCTTCTAAGGATTGGAATTATCCAAGGTGCGGGATAGCTACTCGACGCGGCACAATACTCCAACCAAGTCAAGACACAACGGACGAGCACGAGTTGGAAGTAGGAGAAGAGATTTTCCGACAACGAGAAGAAGGAAAAGAGGTTCCATTCGTAGACAAACCACAAGAAGAAGAAGAAGCTATGGGTGATGCAAATCGTTCACTCAAGGAGTTGGCTTCTCATAGGCTTGATACACAACAGGGGTGTATTCAAACGAACTCTACTTTTGAGATAAAGCCGGGGTTGCTTAGAGAATTACCAAAATTCCATGGCATGGTGAATGAAGATCCAAACAAACATCTTTTGGACTTCCACACCATTGTCACGGCTATGCTTCCAGCAAATATTGAGGCGGATGGTGCAATGTTGAAGGTTTTCAGTTTCTCTTTAGTGGATAGTGCTAAGGATTGGTTGTACTATTTACCTCCCGGAAGTGTCACAACATGGAATGGGTTGAAGAAACTCTTTTTAGAGAGATATTTTCCTGCATCCAAGGCTACTCAAATTCGCAAGGAGATTTGTGGGATGAAGCAAAACGTGGGAGAATCCTTATATGAATGTTGGGAACGATACAAGAGATTGGTTGGAAGCTGTCCTCACCACCAATTCAGTGACGCTATGATTATCCAATATTTCTATGAAGGACTCCAATCAAGTGATAGGAATCTCCTCGACGCTGCGGGTGGTGGTGCACTAGTTAACAAGACGGTGGCATAAGCTAGAGAGTTGATTGAAAACATGGCAGCGAACTCACAACAATTCTTGAGCCGTGGGTCGGATGTGATTCTAAGAAGGGTGAGTGAAGTGAGCGAGGTTGAAGAGCTTCGTCAACAAATGGGTAAAATGAACGCAATGCTTCAACAAGTTGCAGCCACGGTGATACCAAGTTCCACTCAAGCTTATGAGGACGATCAAGCTAATGCGATCTTTCCAAATCAACAAAGACGGTATGATCCCTACTCCAACACTTACAATCCGGGATGGAGAGATCACCCTAATTTTAGCTATGCCAATAAGCAAGGAGCGGTTCAACAATCTAGTTTCAACAACCCAAGTGGATTTCAACCTCAACAACAACAATTCCAACCGAGACAACAATTTCAACAACAACAACAACCTCAAATGGGGTCCAATATGGAGGAGTTGCTGAAATCTTTTATGCAAAGAACGGAGAGTTCGGTTAAGGAGTTGCAAACTCAAGTTGGTTCTATGTCTATGGAGTTGAATCAATTGAAGGCACAAAATGGTGGGAAACTCCTTCTCAACCTATCAACCCAAAAGAGGGTGTTAATGCAATTACATTGAGAAGTGGTACACAACTTGTGCAACCCGAAGTCACCGATTCGGGCACGGTGGAAACACCAAAGGAACTTTGTTTTGGAGGAGAAAACCGAGGATTCTCCCCAAACTTCGAGGTACCTATTCCTAACTCTAAAACTCCGGTTTCTACTTATGTTCCTCCTCTACCTTTCCCTCGCAGATTTGCAAGTTCTAAGAAGGCGGAACTAGAAAAGGAGATTTTAGACGTTCTAAAGAAGATCCATGTGAACATACCACTCATAGATGCAATCAAGCAAGTTCCAAAGTATGCAAAGGTGTTGAAGGACTTGTGTACCAATAAGCAAAGGCTTAAAGGTAATGAAGTGCTTAGTGTGGGGGAGAATGCTTGGCAATCTTACAACACAAACTCCCACTTAAGTGCAAGGACCGGGTAGTTTTGACATTCCGTCACAATTGGTAACACAACATTTAATAAAGCTATGTTGGACTTAGGTGCTTCCGTTAATGTCATGCCTGCATCTATGTATAATTCACTTGATCTTGGTCCTCTCAAAAAGGCTGGAATTGTGTTGCAATTAGCCGATCGTTCTAATGTATACCCAATGGGTATTGTTGAGGATGTTCTTGTGCAGGTTAATCAACTTGTATTTCCAGTGGACTTTTGCGTGTTAGAGATGGATGAAGGTTCACCGGACTCGTCTCTTCCATTGCTACTTGGGCGTCCCTTCATGAAAACGGCGAAAACCATTATTGATGTTGACAAAGGGAACGCTAACTATGGAGTTTGATGGAGAAATAATACGTTTCAACATTTTCGAGACGATGAGATATCCTAGCGATGTCCACTCTTGTTTCTCCATTGATATGATGGACACATTGGCGCAACAAATGTTTGAGTTGAATGGTGTTGATACTTTGGAAACCGTACTCACTACACCTATTGACAACGGTTATACGTATAGTGATGAGATGAAAGAAACCATTGGTTCTCTTGACTCATTACCGGAAAAATCAGCAACTAAGAATGTTTCATATGCTTCTTTACCTTGCAATAATGAGAAACTTGTGCCATCTATTGTTAAATCTCCAAGTTTAGAATTGAAACCTCTTCCAAGTCACTTAAAGTACTTGTACTTGGGTGACAACGAAGATTTACCCGTGATTGTTTCTAACGAGCTTAATGAATTACAGGAGCAAAAACTTCTAAGGGTGCTAAGGACGTACAAGACGGCCATAGGATGGACAATTGCCGACATCAAGGGTATAAGCCCTGCCGTTTGTATGCATAAGATCCGTGTGGAGGATGATTCAAAGCCTACAAGGGAAGCGCAACGTCGTTTGAATCCTCCCATGATGGAAGTTGTGAAAAAGGAGATACTCAAGCTTTTGGACGTGGGTGTTATCTACCCCATATCCGATAGCAAGTGGGTAAGCCCGGTACAAGTGGTACCAAAGAAATCGGGTGTGACGGTGGTGGAGAATGATAAGAATGAACTTGTCCCAACTCGTGTGCAAACCGGTTGGAGAGTTTGTATTGATTATAGAAAATTGAATGCCACCACTAGAAAAGATCACTTTCCGTTACCTTTTATTGATCAAATGCTTGAACGTTTATTTGGACACTCTTACTATTGCTTTCTTGATGGCTATTCGAGTTATAATCATATTGTGATAGCACTTAGGAGGACCAAGAGAAAACCACTTTCACTTGTCCTTTCGGTACTTTTGCTTATAGAAGGATGCCTTTTGGCTTATGCAATGCTCCAGCTACCTTTCAAAGGTGTATGGTAAGTATCTTTTCGGAATATGTTGAAAACATAATCGAAGTGTTCATGGATGACTTTAGTGTCTTTGGTGATTCATTTGACCTTTGCTTGAACAATTTGTCTCTAATCCTTGAACGATGTGTTGAAACAAATCTTGTGCTAAATTGGGAGAAGTGCCATTTCATGGTAACTCATGGCATAGTTTTAGGCCATATAATATCTTCTAAAGGCTTGGAAGTTGATAAATCTAAGATAGACCTTATTCGTGCTCTAACCCCTCCCACTACGGTGAGGGAGATACGCTCTTTTCTTGGTCATGCGAGGTTTTTATCGTAGATTCATCAAGGACTTTTCCAAGATAGCATCACCACTTTGTAACCTATTGCAAAAAGATGTGGTTTTTAACTTTGATGAGAAGTGTGTGGCGGCATTCAATCGTTTGAAAGAACTTTTGATTTCAGCCCCTATCATTAAACCACCGGATTGGAGTAAGCCTTTTGAGCTCATGTGTGATGCAAGTGACTATGCGGTTGGTGCGGTGCTTGGGCAACGTGTGGGGAAGCTTCCTCATGCTATTTATTATGCTTCTAGAACGTTAAATGAGGCCCAACAAAACTACACAACTACTGAAAAGGAGTTATTAGCCATTGTTTTTGCTTTAGAAAAGTTTCGCTCTTATCTAATTGGTACAAAAGTTGTTGTCTTTTCTGATCATGCAGCACTTAGATACTTGCTTACAAAGAAAGAGGCGAAACCGAGGCTCATACGATGGATATTACTCTTGCAAGAGTTTGATCTTGAAATCAAAGACAAGAAAGGAATTGAGAACACCGTTGCGGATCATTTGAGCCGTCTTCTTTGTGGACAAGGAGACTATCCGTTGCGTGAAAGTTTCCGGACGAGCAACTATTCTCCATTGCCTTTGGAGAACCATGGTATCTTGATATTGTTAATTACTTAGTGTCTAAACAAATCCCAAAGAACTTGTCTCGTCTTTGAGGGACAAACTTAGGAAGTTAGGCAACCAATACATATGGGATGATCCATACTTATGGAAGCATTGTAGTGACCAAGTAATACGTAGGTGTGTTCCCGAAATTGAATTTAATTCTATCTTGTCTTTTTGCCACTCATATGCTTGTGGAGGACACTTTGGGAGTAAGAAAACCGCTCTCAAGGTATTAGAATGTGGTTTCTTTTGGCCAACTTTGTTTAAGGATGCACATGCATTTTGTATCACATGTGATAGGTGCCAAAGAACCGGCAATCTAGGTGCTCGAAATCAAATGCCGCAAACTATTATTCAATTTGTGGAGGTTTTTGATGTATGGGGAATTGATTTTATGGGCCCTTTTGTCAATTCTAATGGAAATTATTATATCTTGCTTGTTGTGGATTATGTCTCGAAATGGGTGGAAGCTAAGGCCACCCCAACTAATGATTCTAAAGTTGTTTCAGATTTCGTGCAAGCTAATATCTTTGCAAGGTTTGGAATTCCAAGGGCTATAATTAGTGATGGAGGTTCACACTTCAAAAACAGGTTCTTGCAAAGCTTGTTAAGGAAGTACAATGTGTCGCATAGGATTGCAACTCCCTACCATCCACAAACAAATGGACAAGCCGAAGTTTCCAACCGAGAGTTGAAATCAATTCTTGAAAAGACGGTGAATCCTACAAGGAAGGATTGGAGCATGCGACTTAATGATGCTTTGTGGGCGTATAAAACCGCATATAAAACACCTATTGGGATGTCGCCTTTTAGGCTTGTTTATGGTAAACCTTGTCACTTACCCGTGGAAATTGAGCATAAGGCGTTTTGGGCTATTAAGCAATGCAACATGGAGTTGGATGGTGCTGGAAAGCAAAGGAAGTTACAACTTCAAGAGCTAGAGGAGATTCGTAATGATGCATTTGAAAGCTCACGGATTTACAAGGAAAAGACGAAGGCTTTTCATGATAATATGATTTCTAAGAAACAATTTTGCATTGGGCAGAAAGTGCTTTTGTTTAATTCTCACTTGCAATTATTTCCGGGTAAATTAAGGTCACGTTGGATTGGACCTTTTATTGTGACTAATGTGTTTTCTCATGGTGCAGTGGAAATTCGTAGTTTAGCTACAGGTAATGAACTTAAAGTGAATGGGCACCGGTTGAAACCATATTATGAGAACTTCTGATGAGTGCCAAATAGTGCATATTTATACACCTTTTTATTGGCATTTTACTCATCTTTTGTGCTCAAGAATCGGATATTATCCCAGTTACGTATTTTCTTTGTTTTCAAGAATAAATATTTGTATTAATTAATTTTGTGTTTTTAGGTAATAAATAAAGCTCGGAGAATCGAGGAGCTAAAGAGCGAAGAATTGAAGTCAAACATCTATGGAGCGAGATAGCCAAAGCCCGCGCAAATCGGTTGCAACCCAACAAGGAAGACTTGGGCTAGAGCTACCCATGACCGGATCCGAGCCCGCTCACTCGAGCCATTGAGATCTCCCTCGGCTACATCCAACGGTCGCTCCATCACTATACATCATCTCTTGATGCTCCGTGCTACACCAGATCACATCAAAACCGGCTACCTCTCTCCCGTTCGGATCGCACCGACTTCATCCGAGCGCTCGCTACAGTCTTCCCATCATCAGTCGATGCAACCGCTTAACACCCTATCAACCTAACCCTATACCTATCGAGCAAAACCACTTCATTCCTATCTTCACTTTCTCTTTCTTCTCTTCTCCTCTGCAGAGCTCTGCAAAACCCACTCTTCCGCCATCTCCTTCCCCTGCCACAACCATCTCCTCCACCATCTCGTCTGACACCACAGCCGCACCTTCCTGCTACCCTGCTCTACCTTGAGTTATCTATTTCTTAGCTTCTACCAACTCTAGAAGCTAATTTATAGATAACTAGAAGCTAGAGTTTCCACCAACAATCGAAGCATGGCGTCTCTGAGGCTGATTTGTGAAGAGGAGAAGCAATCGAGTATGGGTGCGATTACTTTTGATTTATTTATCATTAATTGCTGTTTTTGAGAATTAGGGTTTGAGATGTTTTGGGGATGAAACTGCATGTATAAATAGGAGTGATGGGTGTTGATAGAAAGCACGCTGGATTAGCGGAGCTTGATCACTCTAGTTTAATTTAACTTTATTTTGCTTTAATTGATGTTCTAATTTAGTGTGTTAGGGTTTCAATGAAACCCTAATTCAATGTTGTGTTTAAATTCAGTTGAAGTGTTCTTGCATGCTTAATTTTATCAGATACTTTCAATTTTGGTATTACGGTACTTTACTCTCACAATGGATGCCTTGCATCCATTGTAGTCAAATTCAAACTGTATTGTTATACCTCAGCTCAAACTTTAGAAACAAATGCTAACACCCTTGACTAGTTGTACTTAATTAGACAACTAGTACTCCGGGTTAGTTCCTTAGCTGTCAAATTGAAGAATCACATGGAGAAACACCACAGATAGGTGGTAGAATTGACAAACTACCCCACATCGCCATAGGAACAAGAAGCTTCCAATTAAGTTGACACATAACATGAGTTAGTGGTAGAAATTGATAACCCTAGCATCATTTTATCTCACTGTTTACCTTAGTTTAGGTTTATTCCACTCAATCTTAGCCGTTTCGGCAAAAACAACCTGTTGTCACTTGTTATCATTTGAATTCAGTTAAGTAGCAAGCCATTGATCACATATAGGGCACCACAAGTCTCTGTGGTTCGACCCGCACTTGCTCAGTCCTACAACCAAGACACCGTGCACTTGCGGTATAACCGTAGGCCGTAAATCACGTAATTTAAACATCTTTTCGGGCCTACCAAGTTTTTGGCGCCGCTGCCGGGGACTTGGCGCGTGCCCTTTTGATTTTCGGCTAGACTTAACTGTTTCATTCTCATCTCTGTATATATTTTTTTGCATTCTTTGCTTGTCTTCTTGTTTTAGTATAACTTAGTTTAAGTTTTTAACTTGCATTTGTAACTCAGCATTGTAAGTATTTGTCTGCATTTCTCCCCTGTACATTTTCATTTTGTATTCCCTGTATTTGCATAAGCATGATAACTTAGTGTTTTCTTTCATTTTCATCTCGGTTCATCTCAAGTCATCTCGGTTCTTGTAGCTTCTTGCTCTGTCCGGCTCCATAGTGATTTAGTCATTTAATGCATTGCTAGTATAGTTTAGTCATCTTGTATTATTCTTCTTGCTTTGAGCTAGCACCTCAGAAGACTGAAAATCTTTGTTGAGTAACGGGTGCTGTTGTGATTTGTGTGCAACTAAGGAAGAGGAGAAAGGAGCGAAGGCGGTGGTAATGTACCTCGACCTTGCTTGAATGAATGAAAATTATAACCATGAGCATCTTGGTCACCTTGTGCACAAACCACCGTAAGCCATTCTGACTGTTGCTGCCTTGCCTTAGAATTGTAAGTTAGCTAAGCATAACGCGGCCCTGTTCTTTGCCTTGCCTTGGTGATAGCCATAAGTGCGCAACCTTGACCTTGATCTGCATCCTGTGCTGTTAAACCTACCCTGTGTGGAATATGTGCATAACCCTGTGAGCCTTGTGAGTTATTTATGCATGCTAAACCTTGTGATTTGCATTTAGAGTTTTTAGTCTTTTATTTCACCTTTTATTTTTTTTCCAAAATAAAAGGTGAAATAAAAGACTAAAAACTCTAAATGCAAATCACACCCCCAAACCTAAATCAAACATTGTCCTCAATGTGTCAACAGATAGGAAAAATTAAACAGTCACATACCATGAGAACTATCTTTGAAAAGATAAAAGGGAAGAGATTACTGGGGTATGTCGGCGGGAGCAAGGTTGAGCTTCATTCGTCAAGGCTAGAATCCAATATTCTCAATGGTGATTATATCGGATTAGCATAATATATGTGCAAGAAGACTCAACCGAATCAAGAAAAGAAAAATTTAACAAGTCCTACTGGATTATATACAAAAATTCACCATAAACTAACAATCTAAAGAGTTGAGGATCAACCCAATAGACGATATGTACACACATTAATGTGACCTTACACAAATATAATATGAGAGTGCCAGTAAGGCTGTTAATGGGAATGAGTTTCCCCCAAACCTAAACTTGTGAACGGGTGTGTTTGTGAGAACAAAATCTTGCAATTTTAAAGGTACATCATGCAAAAGGTCTAACTCGGAAATGAGTTTTGCTAATTACTGAGGCAGACATACATATTCCAACTGTGGCTCCTTAAGAGTGTTATACTTTGAAGCAAAATAGTCCAAGAGGACTTGGGAAGCACAAAGTTCTAGGCCTAAGTTAGGCATTTTGGAAAAGTTGGTTTTGCAATTTTGTGACAAACTACACCTAGGTTGGGTGAAGGAGTTTCAATTTGTGACTCGGGAGAGAGGTTAGGTACATCTAGGTTGTTTTCATTTTTAAAATCATTTGTACCATCACACACTTTCCTAAAGTCAGGAGTGGGTAAATCATGGTCTTTTTCACAGGATAATTGCACAGGTTCCACATCAATGTCACATGCATGAATATCGAAGAAGCATTATTCATAGGGTTCACGGGAGAGACACTTAATGTCTACGAACCTAAAGATTCTATTACATTTTCAAAATACACATGCTCTTCATATTCATCATCATCATCATCATAGCAAAAATCCATCTCTCCATTCAAAATTGTAGTATTTTTAGTGTACTCATCTACCTCTAGATTAGGTTCATATTCAATGTTAGTTGCATGAGTAAAACTAGAAACACTATTTTCAATCCTATCATTTTGTAACTCAATCAGGTTCCTTTGAAGAATCATCTTGAGTTGTTCCATTGAAGGAGAGTCTTCACTAGTGGGTATGCATTCCTCATATGGATATTCATTGTATGGTTGTGCATGAGGTTCACTAGAGAAGGGAAATTCAGACATGTTGCTATATGGATGGTCATGCATTGCATTCATTTCAAGCCTAGCATTTAGCTCCATGAGTGTATCCATTGTTGATTGCAAACTAGGAGTTGGGGGAGTATAAAATTGTTCATCTCCCATTTGTGGTGAATGATGCATGTGTGCAGGTTGATTATGGTCCCAATAGTCACTTCTAGACACTTCGTTCATAGGATTATCATGGTTTTCCTAGGCTGTCTAAAATCATGCAAGATATAATGTATTCAGCGGGGGTGGTCTAAGCCACCACATAAGGTGCAAGCATGCGTTTCATATTGCCTAGAAAAACTAGATTCGACGGATTGCCTTTCTAAAGATTGCCTATCTAAAGCGAGATAGTCGAGCCTCTAATTGATCTAAAAGTGATGACTGGGTATGAGGAGAGTGTTCATTCTCAACTTTGTGATGGATGATACATGTGCTCATAGTGATTAGGGTATGTGAGGTCGGGGCCACGAGAAGGCGCATAAAATTCCCTAAAGTCACTATGGTATGTGGGGGTTCATCCTGTGAAGCGTGCCCGTAAGCACGCTCTCTAAGGGATTTGTTTCCATCCCTAGATGCAGACCAAAATCCTGACATGGTCTACCTCTCAAATTGAACTCACAATCTAATTTTGGTTTTGGTGGGATTGGTTTGGTTTATTGGGTTTCATTTGGTTTGTTGGGAAAGTTTGGTTTATGTGGGCTTGTTGTTTGGTTTTTGTATGGGCTTAGTTTGGTTGCAGCCCAAAGTGTTTGCAAAACTTAGGTTGAGTTAGCCAAGTGAAAGTGTTCGCCCAGCAGTTTAAATGGCCCAGATTGGTTGTATGTTAACAGACCCGGGTTTGGTTTTTGTTAATTGGGCTATTTGTGTGTAGAGCCCAGGTTGTGTTAGCCCGGGTGAGGCTGGGCTAAAGTTTGTTTGCAACCCGGGTTGGGTTCAATGAGCCCTTTGGTGTGGTCGGTCAGCCAGCTATGAGGCTTCGGATTTTGGTTTGTTTACCCAGTGAAGTGGTCGATCGGCCAGCTATGAGGCTTCGATTTTGGTTTGTTTCAGCCAGTGAAGTGGTCGATCGGCGAGCTTGTGCGGATTAGCAACCAAGTTGGTTGCAAGTGCGAGAGTTGCCTGAGCAGCTTAGGCACGGGGTGCTGTGCATTTGAGCACGGCTCGAGAGATATGCTCGGAGCCACACAAGTATGCTCGGGCCACACCCGGTATGCTCGGGCCACACACTAAAGGTTTTCACGGGGTAAAAACTTGGTGCAACAGTGGTGCTCACAGGTATGCTCTGAGTTGCAGCTCTAATGGCTCATGCTCGGGGTTATGCCGGGAGTGCAAGGGAGCTCAAGCTTGCAGGCTTCGGGGGCTAGCAAGGGAGCTCAAGGCAATGGGTACACGAGAGCGGATGCTCGTAAACTCGATCTCACGGTACTGCGGGGCTGTGTAAGGTAAGGCACACAACCGGGATCACACAGATGCAAGTTCAGATGGCAACAGACTATTCAGATGTCACAGAATTCACTCATACACAAGTGATACCAGTTCAAAGATGCAACAGGTGAGCAATTTGACTTCAAAATGGCAGGGTCAACAGGGCTCATGCAAATGGCAAATGGCTCACAGGACAGATGTGTTGCACAATGGTTAAACAACCCAATGCTCAAAATGCGCAGATGGTTCACACATTCACGGTGGAACTTGGCTCAATTGTTCCCTCTAGAGTGTAGATGGCTCAAACAAGTTTTTAAGCAAGGTTTAGCATGCATAAATAACTCACAAGGCTCACGGGGTTATGCACATATTCCACGCGGGGTAGGTTTAACGGCACGGGATGCGGATCAAGGTCAAGGTTGCGCACTAATGGCTATCGGCCAAGGCAAGGCAAGCAACAAGGGGCTGCGTTATGCTTAGCTAACTTACAATTCTAAGGCAAGGCAGCAACAGGCTGTAATGGCTTAAAGGCTTAGTGCATACGCTAAATGCATTCGAGAGACCTGCGACAGGGGTATAGTTAGGATTTCTTATTTTCTGTTTCACTTGAGGACAAGTAAAATTCAGGTTTGGGGGTATTTGATGAGTGCCAAATAGTGCATATTTATACATCTTTTTATTGGCATTTTACTCATCTTTTGCGCTTATAACTCAGATATTATCCCATATTCTGTGTTTTCTTTGTTTTCAAGAATAAATATTTGTATTAATTAATTTTGTATTTTTAGGTAATAAATAAAGCTCGGAGAATCTGAGGAGCCAAGGAGCGAAGAATTGGAGTCAAGCATCTATAGAGCAAGATAGCCAAAGCCGCGCGCGAATCGGTTGCAACCCAACAAGGAAGACATGGGCTAGAGCTACCCACGACCCGGATCCGAGCCCGCTCACTCGAGCCGTCAAGATCTCGCTGGCTACATCCAACGGTCGCTCCATCGCTTACATCTATATCTCGATGATCCGTGCAACACGAGATCACTCCAAAACCGGCTACCAACCTCGACCGTTCGGATCTCTTCAGCTTCATCCTACGCTCGGTGCAGCGTTCTCATCATCCCCCGTTGTTCGTGCTTCACAACGAAACCACCATACCCTATACCCTATCGACCCATACTCATTTCTCTTCTCCTCTTCTCTTTCTTCTCTCGACCACCCCCCTCTGCAAAACCCATGTCTTCACCTTCCTTCTTCCCACTTTGATGCGAGACATCATCACCTCCATCTCCTTCTGTCGCAATCAGCCCCTACTCCATCACCACTCTCTCTCGATTTATCTATTTCATAGCTTCTATTCAACCTAGAAGCTAGGTTAAAGATAAATAGGGTTAGGGTTTCATCACCAACCACCACTGCATGTTCGATTCGGAAGACGAGAGATGATTGAGTAGAGCCATCACGCGAGTCGAGAGAAGTGGGTGAGAGTTTATTTCATTTTTAATTGATGTTTTATCAAGAACTAGGGTTTGGGGTTTGTGTTGGTATAAATAGAAGGGGAAACTGAGAAATTAGACACGCCTGGATTAGCCAGAGCAGTCACTTAGTATTATTTTGTTCTTTGTTGCTTTAATTTGATGTTTTAATTTAATTGTTAGGGTCTCCATGAAACCCTAATTTACAATTGTGTTCTTCATGATTCGTGTATTGTCTTGAATCTTTGGAATATTTTCTAGGATAGAATTAATCTTAGTACATAATACTTTGCTCTCACAAAGTGCATACCAACGCCATGGATGCACTGTAGTTTGATTCCCACTGTATTCATTGTGCTGCAACTCATGCTTAGAAACCAATGTTTATCTATAGATTAATTGTACTTTAGCTAGACAGTTAATACTTAGGATGAATACCTTAGTTGTGATTGATTCTTCTATTGGTGAAACACCTTAGGTAAGAGGTAGAATTGACACTTCTCCCTTATCCGTTACAAGGGCAAGAATAATACAATGAGCTAAAGACACAGTGTAAATTAGTGGCAGATTGAAAGACCCTAATTCTCTTTAACTTATATCTTTTACCTTAGTTTAGTTTATCACATTTAAACATCTGCCGTATCGGCAAAAACACCTGTTGTCACTTGTTATCATTTGAATTCAGTTAAGTAGCAAGCCATTGATCACATATAGGGCACCACAAGTCTCTGTGGTTCGACCCGCACTTGCTCAGTCCTACAACCAAGACACCGTGCACTTGCGGTATAACCGTAGGCCGTAAATCACGTAATTTTATACACCGTGCACTTGCGTTAATGTGTGTACATATCGTCTATTGGGTTGATCCTCAACTCTTTAGATTGTTAGTTTATGGTGAATTTTTGTATATAATCCAGTAGGACTTGTTAAATTTTTCTTTTCTTGATTCGGTTGAGTCTTCTTGCACATATATTATGCTAATCCGATATAATCACCATTGAGAATATTGGATTCTAGCCTTGACGAATGAAGCTCAACCTTGCTCCCGCCGACATACCGGTAATCTCTTCCCTTTTATCTTTTCAGCATAGTTCTCATGGTATGTGACTGTTTAATTTTTCCTATCTGTTGACACATTGAGGACAATGTTTGATTTAGGTTTGGGGGTGTGATTTGCATTTAGAGTTTTTAGTCTTTTATTTCACCTTTTATTTTGGAAAAAAAAAAAAAAAAAAAAAAAAACTCTTTTTGTAAAAACCTCCAACTTTAGAGATTTTAGAGTCACTAGCATGCTTCTAGCTATGTTTACATAGAGATTCGACCGAAATAACAGAACTTGGAAGTACCGGGAAACGCAATCGGGTTCCTTAGTTGATTAGAGCGTTAAAGTTGGATTTAACCATACGGGAGGGAGGGCGAATTAGGTCTTTGTTTAGATATTCGGTAGTAGAATTGTGATCACCCATAGTGGAGACTACCCATTTTACATCAAGCGAGTGCAGAGCCTTCACTCTTTGTGACTTTCTAGAAAAGCTTTTAGAGTGTGTGTCACCGTACGTCAATTAGGGTAGGAATGGTGAGCTACCCAACTTCGCACCATTTTCAGCACTACTTTTGATCTCTTGAGTGCTAGTTTTTGTCAATCATAAGGGTGACGTCTAAAGATGAAAACTCCTTCTAAATACCGATTTGCAGTTAGCATCTCTCCCTCTCTCAATCAGCAAGACCCATAGAAACACATCATCGTCAGCAACCGGAGCAGAATCAGAATATTGAAAGAAAAGTTGAGATAGTCCAAGGTTTATATGCAACAAAACAAGGAAAAGAAAAATGAGAATTAATGAAGTTTATGAAAAATTGAGTTTATCATTTTATTGTAACTTAGATAAAAAAAAAAAAAAAAAAAAAAAAAAAAAAAAAAAAAAAAAAAAAAAAAAAAAAATTGTGTTGTATTATTATTTTCGTTTCATGTACTTAAAAAAAAAAAAAAAAAAAAAAAAAAAAAAAAAAAAAAAAAATCAAGTTTTTGTAAAGTTCAGAAGTTCGTCATCAACAGTTGAAGACCGAAGATTGAAGACGTTTCTATGGTTCTTATGAGAGAGTGATGTTAATTGCCGATCGGGTGAGAAGTGAGTGAGTACTCACCACCCTTGCTAATGGTTGATTTTCCTTTCTTAGAGATCATCGAGAAAAAAGATTCTTTTTATCCACATTGTGGAGTCTCAGATTTTTATTTCGGAAGGTTATCCTTCTTACCTACAACGTGTGCGAGGATTTCTCTCTTTATTCCTGCTGCACACATGAGAGACTAAAAAAGCGATCTTTTTGAGTGCAATTATCATAAAACCCTAATGGTGAAGCGAAGTTGAGACTTATGATCACAATCGAATCCGAATTCTTTCATATGGTATGGTTACTTCTCGCTCAAAGACTTAAGGATGAGAATGCGTTCTTCGATAGTTCTAACACATTACTAGCATGCGAAACTCTATGTCCTCATAGCTTCTTGGAGGCTTGGGACTCTTTTACACTCTGAAATTGGAGAAGGTTTTGTGGGTACACCTCGGTAAACCCTCACGAGACTACAACTCGTCCACTAGGGACACCTAGGGGTTTAAAGGCTTAGTGCATACGCTAAATGCATTCGAGAGACTGCGACGGGGGTATAGTTAGGATTTCTTCATTTTGTTTCACTTGAGGACAAATAAAATTCAGGTTTGGGGGTATTTGATGAGTGCCAAATAGTGCATATTTATACACCTTTTTATTGGCATTTTACTCATCTTTTGTGCTCAAGAATCGAGATATTATCCCAGATTCTCGTATTTTCTTTGTTTTCAAGAATAAATATTTGTATTAATTAATTTTGTGTTTTTAGGTAATAAATAAAGCTCGGAGAATCGAGGAGCTAAAGAGCGAAGAATTGAAGTCAAACATCTATGGAGCGAGATAGCCAAAGCCGCGCGCAAATCGGTTGCAACCCAACAAGGAAGACTTGGGCTAGAGCTACCCATGACCGGATCCGAGCCCGCTCACTCGAGCCATTGAGATCTCCCTCGGCTACATCCAACGGTCGCTCCATCACTATACATCATCTCTTGATGCTCCGTGCTACACCAGATCACATCAAAACCGGCTACCTCTCTCGTAGTTCAGATCGCACCAGCTTCATCCGACGCTCGCTACAGTCTTCCCATCATCAGTCGATGCAACCGCTTAACACCCTATCAACCTAACCCTATACCTATCGAGCAAAACCACTTCATTCCTATCTTCACTTTCTCTTTCTTCTCTTCTCCTCTGCAGAGCTCTGCAAAACCCACTCTTCCGCCATCTCCTTCCCCTGCCACAACCATCTCCTCCACCATCTCGTCTGACACCACAGCCGCACCTTCCTGCTACCCTGCTCTACCTTGAGTTATCTATTTCTTAGCTTCTACCAACTCTAGAAGCTAATTTATAGATAACTAGAAGCTAGAGTTTCCACCAACAATCGAAGCATGGCGTCTCTGAGGCTGATTTGACAGAAGAGGAGAAGCAATCAGAGTATGGGTGCGATTACTTTTGATTTATTTATCATTAATTGCTGTTTTTGAGAATTAGGGTTTGAGATGTTTTGGGGATGAACTGCATGTATAAATAGGAGTGATGGGTGTTGATAGAAAGCACGCCTGGATTAGCCAGAGCAGTCACTCTAGTTTAATTTAACTTTATTTTGCTTTAATTGATGTTCTAATTTAGTGTGTTAGGGTTTCAATGAAACCCTAATTCAATGTTGTGTTTAAATTCAGTTGAAGTGTTCTTGCATGCTTAATTTTATCAGATACTTTCAATTTTGGTATTACAGTACTTTACTCTCACAATGGATGCCTTGCATCCATTGTAGTTAGGTTGCAACTGTATTGTTATACCTCAGCTCAAACTTTAGAAACAAATGCTAACACCCTTGACTAGTTGTACTTAATTAGACAACTAGTACTCCGGGTTAGTTCTTTAGCTGTCAAATTGAAGAATCACATGGAGAAACACCACAGATAGGTGGTAGAATTGACAAACTACTCCTGTCTGCCATAGGAACAAGAAGCTTCCAATTAAGTTGACACATAACATGAGTTAGTGGTAGAAATTGATAACCCTAGCATCATTTTATCTCACTGTTTACCTTAGTTTAGGTTTATTCCACTCAATCTTAGCCGTTTCGGCAAAAACAACCTGTTGTCACTTGTTATCATTTGAATTCAGTTAAGTAGCAAGCCATTGATCACATATAGGGCACCACAAGTCTCTGTGGTTCGACCCGCACTTGCTCAGTCCTACAACCAAGACACCGTGCACTTGCGGTATAACCGTAGGCCGTAAATCACGTAATTTAAACATCTTTTCGGGCCTACCAACTTCTCTTCGGATGTCGTGGAAGGACTTAATCTTGTGGAAGTACTCCCTCTGGAGGAGTCATAGAAAGCAAGGAGATAGTCGGGCTGACGACTTTAAACCAAGCGCTAAATGGGAGGCAACCCATCGGTTTTGTATTTCTTATCTTATCTTTTCTTTTCTTGTCATGTTTTTACTTTTTCTGATTTTTTTTGTTTCCGTTAGGATTTCCCACCTTGACTTTCTTTGGACGATTCAATTACATTGAGGACAATGTAAAGTTTAAGTGTGGGGGGAGTGGTTTATGTTGTAAATTTTTGCAATTTTTCAACTTTTTTTTTTGTGAATTAGTGAATAAGAAAACTCCAACTTGTAGTTAGTTTAGAGTCACATAGTATACATGTCGCTAAGATTACATCGAAATTCTCATAATAGTGACTGAACTTAGAGATGACGAGAGAACATGATCGGGTTTCTTAATTGTATGAGAGTTAAAGTTGGATTTAACCATGCCGGTGGCAAATAAGGTGCAGATCGAATTCGGTATTAGAACAGTGATCCCCTATAATGGAGACTACCCATGTTACATAATGTGAGGCACCAACCTTCAATTCTTTGTACTGTCTAAATTTGTGCTTCTAGAGTGTGTGTCACCGTACGTAAATTCGAGGCGAGAATGGTGAGCTGTCCAATTTCCCACCATAGAAGCACTATTTTGATCTCTTGAGTGCTATTTTTATCAACCATGTTGGTGACATCGAATTGCTAACTTACATACCACTTGTGATCTTGTTCGCATTAGCACCATCCACCTTATCTCTCTCTACACCAACAGGTCCATAGAAACACCATCATCATCAACAAGAGGAGCATCACAAATTCGAAGGAAAGTTGAACACGTTCGAGGTTTACAAACAATGGTATAAAATGGGCAGATTTCAGATTTGAGTAAAGCAACAAAACATGGAGCAGAATTTTTATAAGTTGAAGACTAATATACAAGAGTGAAAATTATAAAGGATGAGAATTCGAGAAGTCTATGATATCAAGACATATAAGTTGTGAAGATTCAAGCGGTAAAGTACTTACATCATGGCCTTTGTATTTTATTTTATTTTGTATTTTGTTTTCTCTTGTCTTAAAAAAAAAAAGAAAAAAGAAAAAAAAAAGAAAGAAAAAAGAGACAAGAGAAAATGTTTGGGTTTGTTAATAGTTTTTATTTTGTTTTGTATTTGTTTTATTTCTGATTCTAAAAAAAGAAAAACGAAAAAAAAAAAAAAAAAAAAAAAAAAATTGGGTTTGTATAGTTTGTTTTTATTTTTGTATTCTTTCAATAAATCCTATGGAAAGAAGGAATATCTATAATGAAGTTTCAAGCGACAAGGAATTTGAGGAAAGAATCATATTGTCAAGATTTTACGGAGTTCAAGAGTTATCATCAAGAGTTGAAGACCGAAGACGAAGATGAAGACACCGATAAAAGACCGAAGACGTTTCTATGGATGCTGTGAGAGTGGTGCTAGCTGCACGCCGAACGGATTCACGGTAAGTAAGCATATTCCCACCTTCGTTAAATGGTTGATTTCCTTTCGAAGAGATCGTCAGAAAATGGGTTTTCAAAAATATATAAAAGATGTGGGTTTTCAAAATACTTCGGAGGGTTTTGCCTTCCTACCATTCAACGTGTCGCAGGATTCTCTCTTCATTCCAACCTGGACACATGTGTGACCCATAAAAAGCTGTTTATTATTGAGAGCAATATCATAAAACCCTTTCTTGTGAGGCAGAGTCGAGACTTTTGATCACTCCGAACCCGAATTTTAGTCGAGAAGGGATGGTTATTTCTCTCTCAACTTTTAAGAATGAGATTGTGTTCATTTTTGTGTCTAACTTCTTATGACTAGTGTGCAGAATCTCTATGTCTTCTTAGCGCGTTGGATACTATCATTACGGAGAACTAGTAAGTTGGAAAAATAGGTTTTGTGGGTAAATCTCTAGTAAACCCTCACGAGACTATAACTCGTCCACTAGGGACACCTAGGGGTTTAAAGGCTTGTTATTTATGCTAAAAGTGACCGTAGCCTCGACGACACGGAGTTGTTGTATTTTATTGTTTTGTTTGATTTGCTCGAGGACTAGCAAAGTCTAAGTGTGGGGGAATCTGATAGGTGTAGAATACACCGTATTTACTATATAGAGTTTATGCTTTCTTTGTTATTTTTCGTGTGAATTATGTATTTTATGTTTGCTTTTGAGTCTTTTAGGTACTCTGGAGTCGCACGGAAGAAAAGAAGCGGAAATCAACCAATTTGAGCCAAAAGGGCAAAATTGTCATTTCGTAGGCGAACACTATCCGAAGCTGACCAAGGTTAAGGGGAAAATATATCCGAAGGATCACTACATAGTGACCAGCAAAGGTTAAGGGGTTTACCATCCGGGTGACCCTTATCCCAAGTCTTTGGGGTGTCCGAATCCGTCCCATGTATAATCCAACCCTAAATTGAGAAAATTATTTCTCAATCATTTTCTTTGTCTGAACCAAGAAATCAGAGAGTTGTGAAGCTCGGTGAGGGAAATTGAAATCCGAGAAGAACAAGAGCATAGATTGAGAAGCAGGCAAGCCAAGGTCTGATGATTGTGTTGGTCGAGATGTGGGAAAATTTAGTCAATCGAGTTTTATTTGAGAAGTCTGGCTTGATTGAATCGAGTACCGAGGAAAGGGAGGAAGAAATGATGCGATCACTGTGAAAGAACAAGGAAGATTTGATGGTTCGGGTTAGGGTTCTCGAGTCATATATGGTTGAAAGACAAACGGGGAACAAAGGGTTTGAACGGATTTGGTATATGGCGGTGGTATGATTTGAATTTGGGGGATTACGAGTTGGGGTTTCTACGGATTTTGTGGCTGCTCTCAATTTATGAGGATGAGCTCGAGCACGGATGCGGTGAGGAGGCAATGGAGAAATTCGGGGAGGAATGGCTAAAAGGGATCGATGGATGATTTTGTTTTGAGTGTGAAGACTCGAGATGGATGGGTATTCAAGTTAATGCGAGAGGATATGAAGAAGGGTTTGAACTGAATGTTGTGTGAATCTGATGCCGCAAAGAAGAGGGGTTTGATGCGAATTTGAAATTGGTGACGGGTTTGTGGAGTTTGAAGGATCTCAGGAATGGGTTTTTGGGCGTGGAAAGAGCCGTAAATACATGGGTTCTGATGAGTTAGGGCTGTGTGGCCATTGACCGAGATCAAGTTCTTGCACCGGGATTTGTAGAGCTATGTGAGGATTTGAAGCAATTAATGAGATGTTGAGCTTGAACTTGAGTGGGAGGTTCAGATTCTACAGGCGAGCAAAGGATGAAGTGATTGAGCTGGTGTTGGCTAAGAAGAAGTGGCAATGGATTTTGATGAACTGTGAACTTATGTTGGCTTGAATAGGAATGGAAGGGTCTGGTGGAGTGATTGAGATCTTTGCAAGGAGCGGTGAGCTGCAGAGTTACAAGAAGAGGGGATTGGTGATCTTGTGGAAATGGCACAGCAGATGAGCTAGGGTTTCTCTGGTGAATGATTTATGAAGCCTGTGATGGAAGAAACTCGAGTGAGCTAATGGGTCTGTTAATGACTGAAGGAAGGGAAAGTGCAGGCATGGAATTGGTGAAGAATTGAGCTGAAAGTTGAAGCTAAATGATTGAGCATTGTTAGATGTATGTTAGGAATTGCGGGGAAGGCATTGTAATCCTGGTGGTGGTCTTTGTGCCATGGAATTGGTTGCATACTGGTGAGGTGATTGTGGATGGTGGTTGCATTGAGCCAAGAAGTGAGAAGGAAATCTTTGGCTTGAGAGTATGCGGTCTGTTGAGTTGGGTAATCTTTGTGAAGTTGCAAGTTGGCAATGAAGTGCAGTCATGGCTCTGAGATGGCATTGCAGGTGCGCAAGAAGCAACTCAGGCCAGTTAAGTTGCTGTGCAAAGGAGTTGCAGCTGTGAATGTGGTAAGGGCTTATGGTTGGAGTTGAGGTGGTCTTGAGCTTCAAATGAAGGCTTTGTTGCTGTGTATCATGGCCTGAACTGAATTGTAGGTGGAGAAGGGCACTGGTGATGGCAGTGAAGAAGAATGGCTGGTGTTTGAAATGGAGTTGATGAGGAAGAACAAGGCGAGAGTAGCAGCTGGGATTGGAGTTGCAGTTGTGCAAGTGCAGGCGCTAATGCAATGAGGTACTGGTGATGCTGTGTGAGATAGGTAGCTAAGCAAGAACATGAAGTCTGTAGTTTGGTGAGTTGTGCATCACGGTTGCACAAGGATAGTGCAAGCAAACTCCGGCATGTGCATGGCTCAAAGTTAAGGCCATTCGGATCGGTGAGTCGACCGATTATCTAACTCATCTGTCTGATCTAGTTGTGACTCACTTACTCACCCGATCCTGACTCGGACTGATTCGGCCCGACCGATCCGACCCGTTGACCCGATCCGACCCGTTGACCGGTGACCGGGCGGACTTTGCCGGTCACCTGGGATGTTTTCCGGCGACCTTTTCCGGCCGATTTCCGGCCACAATACCAGCTTTCCGGCGACGACTTTTTGGACGTATTTTCTACACGGGTCTCTCTCTCTTATGGGCTTGGTGGATTTTTATCTATTGGACTTTGAAGGCTTGACCTAATTTTGGAAGGAAGGAAAGGCTATAAAAAGAAGAATTCTACAACTTTTGGGAGATCATCTTATATCTTATTCTTGGAACTTTGGAGAGCCGTTTTTGGTTACGCAACTAGGGTTTGCTTTTGTTCATCTTCTTCTTTAATTCAACTCATATTTTTGTGATGAACTCCATAGCTATGAGTAGCTAAATTCTCTATTATTGGTTAAGGATGTAGTCCGATTTCTAAAACTTGTGTTTGCTTTATGTATTAGTTTTCTCTCTTGATTATCGTTCAATTCTCTACTGTTTTTATGATCACATGATTGAAGTATTGTGATAGGATTATGGTGTTTGATTAGTTAAGTGGCCAATTAATTGAACTTGCATCTTAGTCCATAGCTATTTTAGGGTTTTTCATCAAGCGATAACCTTGAATACAAGTAGCATGATATGTTTACGGTTTGTAGTGATACACTCTCATAATCATATGTAGAGTTTGACCATTGTCCGAATTGTTTTGCGCAACGCATGACAATTGCATTGATTAGCCTATTTCTGAAACTTAATGCTCCTAGGAATTGAACTTGATTAGCGCAAGGCGTTAGGTTATTCTTTAGGTAGGATTCACATACGCAGCCCTAATGTGTGTGTTGATGAACTTGAGAAATTAATAGATTATCTTGCTTTCTTGATTCTCTAGGCTTTTGATAATACAAGAGATTAAACGTAATTCTATTCATATATGCAAGCACATGTCTAAGATTGAAGATGAATTCCTTGACCAATATCTCTCTCCATTGATTACTTTCTACAATTTACTTTGCTCTTAATTTGTTTTTATTGCTTAAATAGAAATAAGAAATCCCCCCAATTGGTTACTTTAAGAAATTGATTATGAAATAACTACAATTGCCTCTCTGTGGATACGAACTCTTTCTTATCATATACTTTAGGAAAGTGAAATTATTTTTGACGCATACGACAGCGATCACCTTCGCAAGAAGAACTACTAGGTTTGTCACTAATCAAACGACCTAGAGTGTTTCTTTTCCAAGCCCGTTCTTTAAAGACCTCGGGCATACACTAAAAAAAAATAAAACAAAAAGAAAAATCCTAAAAGGAAGGGAAGTTCTATGCAAGCACAAACAAGGCTGACTCCACCACAACAAACCTAATGATATCTAGCAAACAAAAAGCATGATGGCTCCACTTAGATTATTTTTCTAGACCAGCTTCTAATCGTTCGAAAGGGAATTCGTTACAATTTAAGCAAACCCCTCTGGATCAATCCGAGTCAAAGTAAGTTGAATCAAGGCGAGGAAGCTCGGTGGAGCTTTGATACCCAAGGCCTTACCGCTATTACAAGGCGGCGCAGTCACGCATTCAACTTCACAGAGACCATCATGAACTTCAAAGTATGCTAAAAGAGTAACCAATATTTTTCGGAAGACTTTCCTACTAAGCTCGTTACCCTATCGGTCTCGTTCTATTCCAGATTTTAAGGCTTAGGTTCGCGTTAAGTATTGTTTTCCTAAGGCGGGCAAGAAGAGAACGGTGATGAAATCCGAACCCTTATCTTGTATGGCCAGTCCTTGCCCTTTACTAGGAAATTAAAAACAGCCCGTTTGGGTCCTCAACATATATTCACACGAAGGAAGACAGTAACTCGCTAGCAGGGGATTCGCGAGTGTTTCGACAAACTTACCTCCCGTACCAGACGGGGGATGAACCGTTGTAGTCGACTCGGGCCACGACTCCTATGTCATGTACGAACCCGAGGGGCCGAGGTGATATCGTAATCACCGTCCTTCTCTGCAAACAGTTTGATATTTAATACTACCCTTCCGTAGGGTTTAAAAAATAATGAATGTCCGAATGTCCAAATGTCCAAATGTCCAAAAAGTAAAAGAAAAGGAAAGGAAAGTCTAAAAAAAAAAAAAATATCTAAAAAAATAAAATAAAAATGCCTCTCTTTTTTTTTCTCTCTTTATAAAATATAAAAAAAATCTTCTTCTTTCGCTCCTTTCGCTTTGTCTTTAACTCCAAATCTTTAAGTATCCACCAAAAGCTTTGGCAAATTTTTCTTTCGCTCCAAATCCCAAAATCTGAAAGGAAAAGACAAAAACCCAAAAACGTAAAGAAGAAAAAATAAATAAAAACCTAAAAGAAAATCTAAAAACTCTAGCCTAAAGACAAGTCCGTGTCGCAGCGGCGCCAAAAATTGATGTGACTCAATAATGTTGTAGTAAGAAGGGTAGTAAAGTTGTCGTTCACTCGGACTTGACGAGATTGATTTTAAGAATTAATAAAAGAAAATAAAAGAAAAATATATACAAATATTGTCACAAGATAAAGAGATGGGCTGGGACTCAGGATTCGGCCAAACTCATAACAAAAGGTTCAAATATTAGTTCTTTTAACAATTATCGCTCAACAAATAAAAACATGGACTCTTATTTTTGCCAAGGTAGATTCTCAAAATATTAGTTATAAATCGTAAGCATGGGACATCAAACATTTAAGCAAGCATGACCCATCTAATAAAATAATAACTAATTTAATCAAATCATAATTCAATTTTTAATTAGTGCAAAAGTCATAAAAAGAATTAATTAAAATTACCCATGTATGAAATTTGTCTTCCTCCGTCGTCCCAGTAATGGGGTCTAGCTCATCATGTTGGAAACACGCTCAAAAGTTGATTTCATTGCTCAAAAATGGTTTACAAATGATGAACAAAGGAGAAATGATGAAAACCGGGTTTGCAACAGTTATAATTGTTGCAAACACTGTTACAGAACTGTTGCTTTAAGACTGCCTCCTAACTACGACCCACACTGCTCGGTCGTTGACACTGTTGAATTAAGATTGTCTCTGTACTACGACCCCCAAAAACGACTGTCTCTTGTGGGTCTTATGTACTTCGTGTTCTTCCTTAATGGCAGCAGCAGCAGATTTTCAAACTCTCGATTCTTTGCTATGTAATGCTCTAAACTCCCCCAAACTCTCCATAAGTCTTCTCTATGCTCCCACAGGCCTTTTTATACTTGACAGCGATCAAATATCCCCTCATAACTGCTCCAAATCTTTTCTTTTACTCGGTGATATTTTCATGCAAGATACGGAGATAATTTTCTATTTTTAACTCTTTCACGCGTCTGCATGGCCGAATTTTACACGTCTCTGATGAAGTCAAGCACGCTGTATACACACGAAATCCTTCCAAAGATAACAAGAAAATCCGAGAATATCTTCCACGTACATGCTAACCCTGTTTTCTTCAATTCGACGATTTAGCCAAACTGGATCGAAACAAAAGCCCTTACCAACCCTGTTAGGCTCTAACAAGTCATATCAATGAAAATCAGCCATTGAATCTCCTTCTAACTCGTCCAAAAATCCAACTCAGTTCTGCCAGGCGTGACATATTTTTTTCCCGCCAAATTTTATTTTCAAACGAAGAAGAAGGGTGTCCCTTAACCAGCAGCTTGGGGTGCGAATAGCAATGGGTTACCCCTTAGTAATTGGGTTACCCCTTATCCAAAGCGGGAGTCCGAATATCAAATGTCCTCCGGGGGTGTTCCGCGTAACTTTTCGAGCCGAATTTTCCAAAAAATATTTATTTCCAAAAATACCTAAAAATACATAAAAACACAATATTAGTACAAAAATCGAGTTCCAACAATACCAGCACTGAGGACAATTCAGACACAAAAAATGTGTCTATCAGCAGATTGATGACACTTGTATAATGCTCATATTTCTTTCACAAAAGTCGTTAATCTGCAAAAGATTGGTTGATGATTCTATATGGTGCCGGCAACCTGCAAAAGATTTGTGAAGAGTCGTCATTTGGGCATATAAGAGCTGGACGACCCTCTGATGATGGTTTTGTGTTTTGTTTTTTAGTTGGTAGTACGACAAAGCTCCCAGCCAGTACCCGTATCTACATTGGGTCCGGATACCTCCCAACACTATATGACTGATTTGGTACGTTTACCTTAACCGAATCGATATATCTATATATTCAAATTATTTTATTAGTGATCACATGGTTGTCTAATGTAATTGTTTGCTCAATGTAGACATGGGAAACCAAGGATGACATTAAGGAATGGCTTATTCCTAAGGAAAAAGAGAAGATGTGTGTGGTTGTTCAAAGTAGACACGTCGATTGTAACAAGATGTGAATGGTATGCGAGAGAGCGGATAAGAAGGGAGAAAGACACAAAGGCAAGAATTACAAGTATGAGAAGAAGACGACTAGGGTCTACAGAACAAATTCGAAGAAGTGTGAATGCCCGTTCAGGATTATTTTCAAAAGACATCATGAAGCCGATGTATTCCGATTGTATATTATTCCGAACGGTCGTCACAACCATGATCCACCCACAAGTTTATATGGACACACTGCATATGCCCGGTTGAAACCACATCAGATGGATAGAGTTTGGCAGATGAAGGGATCTAGACCGCTTAAGATCCTAAATTCCATAAGAGCGGAAGATAAGGATAACTTGTCCACCATTTCCACAATCAACATCGCCAAAGCAACGATTAAGAGAACAAAATGGAATGGTAGGTTGATTATGCAACAATCAGAGTGGTTAGCAGAAACACTAAACTACGCCATGCAAACTAAGGTGGGTCCGGATGAGAAAGTGACTCATATTTTTCTTGCACATCCAAGGATGGTGGATTTGGCTCAGTGTTTTTACCAGGTTCTCTTCATAGATTGCACCTACAAGACAAACAAGTATAACATGACGATGTTGAACGTGGTAAGCCATACTTCGGATAAAAATTCATTCACTGTTGCATGGTGCTTTATGGAAAAAGAAGAAATAGAGCACTATGTTTGGGCGTTGGAACAAGTGAGATTGATTTACCGTGGAGAAGAGACGCCGCAGGTTATATTTACGGATAAAGATTTTGCAATTATGAGTGCCGTTCGTCAAGTCTTTCCACTTGCTCAACAATTTCTTTGTACGTGGCATATCCAAACCAATCTTTTTTCTAATTGCAAGAATCAAATCCAAAAGATCCATACTAAGAAGGGTAATCAACGTTCTAAGGAGGAAGATGAGCGTTTAAGTAAACTTTCCAAAAAAGAGCGAGCGGAAGAGAAAAAGAAAGAAAAGGAAAAATACGATGAAGAGGGGGATCTATGGAAAGTTTTCTGCGAAGATTGGGACTATTTGGCTCATTCGAAAACAGAGGTTAAGTATTATGCTAACTTGCAGAAGTTTATTGATGTTTGGAGCACGGATCATAAGAAGGTTGTTGAGTATTGCCTGAATACATGGTTGAATCCTTGGAAGGAGAAGTTTGTTTATGCATGGACCAATAGATACAAGCACTTCAAAAATGAGTCTACAGGTCTTGCAGAGCAGTCTCACGCGCGTTTGAGAAGTTCGTTCACGGGATGCCTTTGCTAGCTCAACGTTCAAATGTGCTACTATGGCAGTCCCCCACGAATACTTACTGACATCTTCCAAGGGATCCAAAAGTTGAATAAGGTTGACGCTGACTCTGTTTCCTTTGCTATCGGGAAATATAACCGAAGCAAGGACATACAACGAGTATGCGGCTGCCGTCACACGAACTTCCTTCTCAGAGAGTAGTTCATCGTCTCCGTCTTTCTTAAGTGACCCCACATACATCTTTCTAATTTCCTTAAGTTTAAACTCTTTCTTTGGGTGCTTCGCTACCTTCACAAAAAGGTTATACGTCGTTTTTTCATCCCATCCAAACAACTTCTCCGTCAATTAATATATTCGCTTCCAACCTATGTTTTTCGTAAACTTGTCACCCGTGGATTTTCCTTCAACATGCAATCCTAGAATCTGTTTTGCATCTTCGGGAATCAATGCCATCTCGCCAAAGGGGAATTGGAATGTATCGACTTCACCATAATACCTCTCACAAAAACATGATACTGCAGCCCTATCATACGCAATCACGAAGTTCTCTACCGCAGCATACAAACCTGAGTTTTCAACAATTTCTCTGACTCTTGGACATTCACCTTATATCGGCCATTTTTCATTTTGGCATAAGACGATTGGTGTCTAAAAAGACGGCAGGCATTCTTATGATCCTACAGAATACAAAACAATGCAAATTAAACAAAATAAATTTATTTTCAACATGTCATATGAAAAGCAAAGACCAAAGTTGAGAATGTTACAATTGTCTCATAGATGGTACGGGCCCATGAGCTAGCATATCCAAATAGAACTTTGCCTCCGTATTTAGGTTCACCTCTGGCTTTCCCATTGCTAAGACGAGTAAGCTGCAAACCAATGCGTGGAATGTGTCGCCTGCTGGGTGCAATTGGAGTAGTCCTCTTCGGCCTTGACTGTGGTTGCGCCTCCTTCTCCTCATCCTCATCATCACCATCACTACCACCACCCTCATTTCTTTCCTTACATTATCCTCCTCCCCTTCCTCCTCCTCCTCATCACTACCACTACCATTTCCATCCCCATCCTCATCCTCATCATTACCTTGATCCCCCTCTTCCTCAATCTTTGCCAATCCATCACCACCATTCATTCCATCACCACCATTCATTCCATCACCACCATTCCCTCCATCACCACCATCACCACCATTACCATCATCATCATCATCATCATCATAAGCAGCATATTCACCTACTAAAGGAATTTCTTCATGTTCCGCGACTTCTTCTTCATCGCTTGGGGTTGTAGATATAACAGCAGATGATGAAGACGATTCAGAGGAATCAACACATGGTTCTCTGGGTTCGCGGATAAGTAAAGCTACCTCACTCGGTGTTTTTCCTCGTAATAGACCCGCATTTAGGTATTTTGAGTTGCGGAGAGGTCTGGATGGAGGAGTTACCAAGACATTCTTATTCTTATCGCCATTTTTATCCTTTTTATTCTTACTACTGAAAGGGCAACAACAACAATTTCTAAGAGTCGTCAGAAAAAATCCCTCAAACAAACGACTCTTACAAAACCAAACGACCCATCTAAATCCTTAACGATTTTCAAATACTTCTTAACGATTCTAGCAAGTTTTCTTAACGATTCTTCCCATTTTTTGGACAGAAGATATGTATGGTGCAGTGTCGTTCGCTTCTAAAATTGGTCGTCCACAAATATGTATGGTGTAGAGTCGTTTACTTCTAATATTGGTCGTCCACAAAAATCGTTAACTTAATCCAATTATGTGGACGACTTTTTCATTATTGGACACAGAGAGGTGGTTTGGAAAATCATAGAGTCGTCCATTAATAAAAATGGTTGTCAGAAAAAATCTCAAAGGGTCGGTTTCACATAAACTAATGGTGGAAGACTTCTCCAAAGTCCAACATGCAAATCAAAAATCGTTAACCAAACACGCAGAATCGTTAAGAAAACATGAAAAATCGTTAGACATTCAACCTAATTATTTAACGACTAAAAATCTGAGAAATCTATTTCTCCAATTCAAACCCTAATTTTCGGTAGAACATCAAATTAAACTCAAACCCAAGTTAGAGTCGGGGGTTTTAAAGGACATACCTTCTAATTGGAGCCATTTGTAAGTCCGACGGTTTAGATTTCTTACTTGTTCTCGAACACTCCTTCACGGCTTTAACGATAGCGACGAGATTGGGGATTTGACTGGCTAGTCTCTCAGTCCTCTTCGTACATGGCATGTTTGTAGAAGAAGTTAATCGTCGATTAAAGTTTTCGCATCGACGATGAATCTGATGATTTTTTTTTTTCAAGGTCATTAATGGAGGAGGAGGAACTGACGCAGAGGGAAGGGGAGAGGAGAAGAAGAAATGTTTTGGGTTAGAATGAAATGGGGGCCTAGCTTAAGTCTTAATAGGATTTTAGGGTTATTTTTATGAGAAGGGTAAAATGGTACTTTCACCATCATTTTGGAAGCCCCTTATATTTTCTGGTGTGGGCTATGAAGCACAGATACTGATACGGGGATACTGATACGGGGATTCGTCAATTTTCAAAAAAATGGAGATACGGGATACGTTGGGATACGTGTATTAATTAGAAAATATTTAATTTATTAATAGTGAAAAGAATCGCATAAAGTAAGAAAATTCTAAAATACTATCTGGAATATCAAAAAAAAAAAAAATAGATTAAAAAAAAAAGATAACCCATCACTCATCAATATTGAATAAGAATGTTAGGGTTAGACATTTATATACTGCTTCTATAGAATAATTTTTGATAAATACGAATATATTACATATCTAAAAATAATTAACATATTATGTATATAAATATTTGGCAATATATTATATATATAAGAAGTGTCCCCTCTAGAGTATCCGAGAAGTATCCCAAAAGTATCCCCTACCCTTTTTGTATTTAATAAAAAGTGACACTTTAAATGGGGTGTCTGATACGTATCCCCAAGTGTCCCCTAGTGTCTGACACTGATACGGCGTCCGACACGGATACGTCACCGGTTTTGAGGTGTCCGTGCTTCATAGGGTGTGAGTATAAATTTTGTGAGGCCCCAATTATTTTCAAGGGCCCCCAATTCAGCGTTGTAAAATAGGATTGCTAGGTCAGTTCAAGTTTTCTCAATTTCTTAACCAATTAAGCCAGGAACCAATCATATAAGGACATGCAACCAGATGATAAGCTAAAACAAAATTAAGTAGCATGTTTCTAACCACTTACATAACATTACTCAAATCATTTTGACCCGTGGGGTAAAACCTTTTCCTTATTTTATGCGTCTATTCTACCACCAAAGAATGTTCCATTATCTGTCTCCACAGTAGCATTATTCAGGACTACCTGCAATGGTGCAGTTGAAGAAAATCATGAGCAAGTTGGAAAAAAAATTCAGATTAATAAGAAAATATGGTAGAATCAATAACAAGGAATCAGGCACCTGAAACTTTGGAGCATCTACTTTTTAAGGATGAGTTCATGACATAATAGTTCGGAGAGAATAAAATCAAGATCATATGGAATCATAGATACAGATAATCGAAGATCAATCTTACTGATGATCTTTTTCTACGTTCTCTAGATTAACAGATCTCTTTTGTTTTTTTTTTCTCTCGAATCGTTTTTAGTTCTAAGTTCTTTATTTTCTTTTCTTTCTTCTTTCATTTTGTTAAGATTTTCATGGATTGCTAATCTTTGCAGGGCCTCGTGAGTTCATCAAATCATGGGGGCATCCATTTTTGGACTCTAGTCTCATTATTTCTCCTTCTCCATGGAAATGAGATCTAGGAAAATCAAGTATTATCAAATATGTCTGAAGCAGTATTGCAAGCCATGGATTACTACAGTATGTACCAGTATTGCTTTCTTTATCATGTGTATGATTTAAACGATATCATCAAGGATCTTTTGCACCATGAACCGATCCATCGACAGTTTCTTGATCCAAAATTTTCAAATTTCAAATCTTCAAACTTTTCCCCTATGCAAACCCGTAATTGTAGGCTACCTAGTCTCAAGCCGGTTTTTTCTCCATTAAGATATTTCTCCAAGTTATCCCTAAAATATTCTACTCAAATAAATATATTCTTCATGGGTTATCTAAGGAAACAATATTATCCTAATATAACTAATATTAGTTATTCAAATGGTATATATTCTGGAGAAATTCTGCATCGTATATCATTCACATATCTTGCTTCAACAACATCAAAGAATATGGCTTCCTCTTCTTCAAACTCTCAAATCTCTGCAATAACTGGAAAAATGCAAAGCACACAGATCCGTGATTTTGGGAACAGAAACTTGAGAAGAGATGTTGGTTCAAAGTCTGTTATCACTAAAGCTACAGATGAATGAAAAACAACTTTGATTGGAAAACTTTTCTCGAAAGATCCAGTTGAAACAGATACAGTTAGGAAAGGGGTTATCATCTTATGGAATCGTTTCAGAGTTAAGGATGTACATGCTTTAGACAGAAACTTATTCATATTCAAGTTTTTCTCAGTTGAGATAATGAATGATATTCTCAAGAAAGGTCCTTGGAACGTCAACAAATGTCATCTTAACTTACAAAAATATGATGCTGCTATACCTGCTAAAGATTGGGTTTTTAAGTATCAAGAATGGGATTTGCAATTCAAAAATCTTCTGCCAGAGCATCATTCTGTTGAGGTTGTTAATGAAGCCATTGAAGAGTAAGGTGAGAAAATCTCTACAAACCCGCCAGACTGTAGACCTTCTTATGGTACTACCATTTATGCTAGAGTCAAAGTCGACATCACCAAACCACTTCATAGAGGTGGTTGGTGGAATACTGCTGCCGGAGGAGTAACATGGATTAGATTCCACTGGGAAAGACAACCCCATAATCTTTGTCCCAACTGTTTTGTAGTCGACCACAATGAAGATGAATGCTCTAATGTGGCTCATGATCTAATGATTAGAAGGTTTACACATGATCAATATATAAGCTATCTGCACGAACTAGCTGCAGATTATGGGGTTGAGATTTGTGAAGATATAAACCTATTGATAGAAAGAATCTGTGAAGCTAGTCGAAAGAAAATGGAAGAGGAAGCGCTATAAGAGATCCATATCGAAGAGGGTGAAACAAGAAATAATAAGAGATCAAGAACAGAAGACTCTTCTTATATTGTGGAAAGTAATACTGGGACTGCACCATCCTCTATTGTTAATGATGATATGGAGCATGATCTAATTGAAGAAGGAGAAAAAAGAGCAGGAGAGAACTCCCATGAGATGAATGAGGCCTCAAATCCCTCGGTAATTACTTCTACACTCAAAAATCTCTCTTTTTTCGGTTCATTAAAGTCTTACTTCCTCATTTATTGCAATTGTAGTATCTTTCACTTGAAAACTTTAAAGACTGCATTATTTGTTTCCGTACAAAAAACTTTACATAACTTGAGTATCAAGTTTTCTCATCCTCATTTTTACTTAAGAATGAAAATATTAAGCTGGAATTGTCATGGTTTTTTAGGGAAGGACACCAGAGATCATCTTATGCATTTAAACAATATTCACTTTCCTGACATCATCTTCTTGTCTGAAACCAAGATAAATGACAATAGAATTATAAATCTTACTAATGGCTTAAGACTACCCAATAAATCTTATGTCCCTTCTGTGGGTCAGGCAGGTGGTATCATCCTTCTTTGGAAAGATGGTTTCACTCTAGATATCCTAAATTCTTCTAGAAATATGTTTCATGCACTTGTTAAGAATGATCCTAGTAAAGGAGAATGGTTTCTCTCTTGTGTTTATGACACTTCTTATAGACATGAACAGCCAGCTGACCGGTTGTCAGCCGACACAAATATAATTACACTTTCTTACTACTCAAAATATAAATATAGCAAGGGCAAGAAAGGATCGATCCCACAGAGAGGTCTAGGTTGTCAAATTGTTATGGTTTCCTATATAAGACACCGAGGATTTTCTGATTTAAACGGAAATAAATAAAAGTAAAACAAATAAAAGTGAACAAATCAAGATGTGAAAATATTGGATAAAGGTTTCATCTTCAATTGTAAACAAGTTTATGAATATATGAATAGAATTCGTATTTAATCTCACTATCATCAAAAGCCTAGAGAATCAAGAGAGCAAGATAATCTATTAATTTCCTAATTCATCACACACACATTAGGGCTGCGTATGTGAATTCTACCTAAAGAATAACCTAACGCCTTGCGCTAATTAAGTTCAATTCCGAGGAGCATTAAGTTTTAAATAGGCTAATCAATGCAATTGAAATACATTGCGCAAACAATTCGAACAAAGGTCAATTTCTACATATGACTACAAGGATGTATCACTACAACCTAGAATCATATCATGCTACTCGTATTCAAGGTTATCGCTCGATGAAAACCCTAAAATAGCTATAGATATGGATGTGAGTTCAATCAATTCTAGACTTAACTAAACAAACATTCAATCATATTGCAATACGTTAATCATGCAATTATTATAACCCGTAGAAATCAAACGATAATATTGAGAGAAAACTAATTCATAAAAATCATAACTTGGTTGCAAAATCCAACTACATCTTCAACCAATAATAAAACTCTAGCTCATATTCATGGAGTTCATAACAAGAAGAAAGAGAAAAGACTTCATGGTTCTAAACCCTAGAAAACAAAGTAGAGGACAAAAGAAAAATAATAAAAAAGATCCCCTTTCACTTCAACAACATCGGCAGCTACATTCTTCTCAGTCTCGATTTGTCTTCCATCACTAATTCCATCAAAATTCCTCACTGATTTCTCGATCTCGATTTCCTCCAGCAGCAGCCATTTTTCTCTCTTCTCTGTGTTGATTTCAGGTGAAGAAATGATTGAGAGAAAACATCTCTCGAGTTAGGTTTTAGTGTAGGAAAAACGATGGTGGAAATAGCCACCAGTGCAGCGGATAAGGGGTACCCATTGGTAGCCCCTTAACATTTTTGGCTATCATTTAATACCTCTCCAAAAGAAAGTTGTCCCTTAACCTTGGGTCAGCTCCATATATCACTTGCCTGTGAGATGACAATTTCGCCCTTTGGCTCAATTTGGATAATTTCTTCTTCTTTTCCTCTGTGCAACTCCATTGCACCTATAAAACTCAAAAGCACGCGTAAAGTACGTAATTCACAAGAAAAATAGCAAAGAAAGCATAAACTCTATATAGTAAATACGGTGTATTCTACACCTATCAGATTCCCCCACACTTAGACTTTGCTAGTCCTCGAGCAAATCAAACAAAACAATAAAATACAACAACTCCGTGTCGTCGAGGCTACGGTCACTTTTAGCATAAATAACAAGCCTTTAAACCCCTAGGTGTCCCTAGTGGACGAGTTATAGTCTCGTGAGGGTTTACTAGAGATGTACCCACAAAACCTATTTTTCCAACTTACTAGTTCTCCGTAATGATAGTATCCTACACGCTAAGAAGACATAGAGATTCTGCACACTAGTCATAAGAAGTTAGACACATAAATGAACACAATCTCATTCTTAAAAGTTGAGAGAGAAATAACCATCCCTTCTCGACTAAAATTCGGGTTCGGAGTGATCAAAAGTCTCGACTCTGCCTCACAAGAAAGGGTTTTATGATATTGCACTCAATAATAAACAGCTCTTTATGGGTCACACATGTGTCCAGGTTGGAATGAAGAGAGAATCCTGCGACACGTTGAATGGTAGGAAGGCAAAAACCCTCCGAAGTATTTTGAAAACCCACATCTTTTAATATTTTTGAAAACCCATTTTTCTGACGATCTCTTCGAAAGGAAATCAACCATTTAACGAAGGTGGGAATATGCTTACTTACCTCGTTATCCGTTCAACGTGCAGCTAGCACCACTCTCACAACATCCATAGAAACGTCTTCGGTCTTCTAACGGTGTCTTCATCTTCATCTTCGGTCTTCAACTCTTGACGATAACTCTCGAACTTCGTAGAATCTCGACAATATGATTCTTTCCTCAAATTCCTTGTCGCTTGAAACTTCATTATAGATATTCCTTCTTTCCATTGGCTTTATTGAAAGAATACAAAAAATAAAAACAAATATACAAACCCAAAATTTTTTCCTTTTTCTTCTTTTTTTCTTTTCTGTGTTTTTTTTTTTTTTTTTTTTTTTTTTTTTTTTTTTTTTTTTTTTTTTTTTTTTTTTTTTTTGAGAAATCAAACAAATACAAAATAAAAATAAAAATAAAACAAAATAAAAACTATTAACAAACTTAAAACTTTTCTCTTGTCTTTTTATTTATTTATTTTTTAATTTTCGTTTTTTTTTTTTTTTTTTTTTTTTTTTTTTTTTTTTTTTTTTGAAGACAAGAGAAAAATAAATACAAAATAAAATAAAATACAAAGGCCATGGTGTAAGTACTTTACCACTTGATTCTTCACAACTTATATGTCTTGATATCTTAGACTTCTCGAATTCTCATCCTTTATAATTTTCCACTCTTGTATAATAGTCTTCAACTTATAAAAATTTTGCTCCCTGTTTTGTTGCTTTACTCAAATCTGAAATCTGCCCATTTCTGTACTGTTGCTTATAAACCTCGAACGTGCTCAACTTTCCTTCAAATTTGTGATGCTCCTCTTGTTGATGATGATGGTGTTTCTATGGACCTGTTGGTGTAAGGTGGATGGTGCTAACTGCGAACTAGATCACAAGTGGTATGTAAGTTAGCAATTCGATGTCACCAACATGGTTGATAAAAATAGCACTCAAGAGATCAAAATAGTTCTTCTATGGTGGGAAATTGGACAGCTCACCATTCTGCCCGGAATTTACGTACGGTGACACACACTCTAAAAGCACAAATTTAGACAGGTACAAAGAATTGAAGGTCGGTGCCTCACATTATGTAACTTGGGTAGTCTCCACTATAGGGGACCACTACTCTAATACCGAATTCAGTCTGCACCTTATTTGCCACTGGCATGGTTAAATCCAACTTTAACTCTCATACAAGTAAGAAACCCGATCATGTTCTCTGTCATCTCTAAGTTCAGTCACTCTTATGAGATTCTCGATGTAATCTTAGCGACATGTATACTATGTGACTCTAAACTAACCACAAGTTGGAGTTTTATTCAAATATATACAAAAAAAGTTGAAAATTTGGACTCAAAAAGGCTAAAAACTCTATATGCAAAAGACTCCCCCACACTTAAACTTCACATTGTCCTCAATGTGTAAAACCAAAAAATTCTGAATTCTGACGTAACAACAGATAAAACGCAAAAACTGTACAAATTGGTAAGGAATTTGGAAAAACTCCATTTCACAAAAGTTGTTCATCTACATGTTTTCTACAAAGTGTCAAAATGGCACAGTGTTTCGATAAACGGTATGACATTTATGGTCTCTGGAATGAACTACGTGCAGTCTGAATTTTTCTGACGAAAAGGTATTCGTCCTAATTCTCTTCTAAGATAGATTCCGGACTCAATGAAATTAAACATGGGGATGCAAATATGATATGAAAACTATAAAAATAAATAAATAAAAGATACTAAAATACAAAACCTATGGGTTGCCTCCCATTTAGCGCTTGGTTTAAAGTCGTCAGCCCGACTATATCCTTGCAAGATTCATTCCCCGTATACTAACAATCGGAAAAGTTGGGGATCCTTCCATAGAACCTGTTTTGCAAACACTAGCTTCACACAAATATTAGTAATATAAAGCAAAAGTGAAGCTATGAACCGATAAAAGCTTCCCCCACACTTATTCTTGTCCACACTTGGAAGTGTATAAAGAATATAGAAGTCGGGTACTTCCACGGTTTCTTGTTCCAAGACCTTCATAGTATGAGAATCAAGTATCTCTAATGGCGGAAAACGAGAAACAAAGTCATTCAACAATATTCTCGAAGCACATATATTCAAACCAATAAGAGGTAAAGGAGAAGAAACAATAGGCAACGGATTAGACAAACCTTGCACAATCTCTTGTATCACGGAATCCTCTTCATCCTTGAAAACTCAAGTGAGTTATTCACCTCTTTTATATCATGGTCCTCTATCAAACCTTGCAACCATTCTTCGTCCGTTTCTGCCTTAACCAAAGTCTCAACATAAACATCATCATTACAATCATTTGCAAGCTCAATTGGGTCTTCCACAATATTGGTCATACCCGTCTCATTCTCAACATACTCCTCCTTGTTGTAAGGCACATACTCTTTTGCGGATGCAATATTATCCATAAGGAATTTCTTTAGAACACTCCTTGCATCATCCTCAAGCTCTACCTTTTGAATAGGTTCTTGATCATTATAAAGATCAATGCTCGAGTAAGCTACACTAGTGTCATCACATTCCTCTTCGTCTTCACCTTGATCGCAAAAAGACTCCATTGTAAACTCCTCGGGGATGTCACCATGAATTGGTTTAGGCAATGTATTTTCATAATAATCATCATCACTATCATAGTCATCATAATATTGGTCCTCGCTGAATTTAGTGTTGCTAATCTCGAACTCATCCTTTTGAATAGGTGAATGATCATTATTACGATCAAGAGTTGAGTTAACTACACAAATATCAACAAAAGTCCCCGAAGGTTCGCCTTTTCAACATAACTCTTCATTTCCTCCTTGTATTCTTCAATGCCTTGTCTTAAAGTGGAAACACCTTTTTGAAGCTCTTGGAGTGTTCCATCCAAATTCTGAATATAGTGTTCCATTTGTTTGTAAAGCTCATTCGACAAAGAAAAAGTAGAATTACTTACTTCCGTATTGTTAGGACAATTATCTTCCCTTTGAATGGGTGAATGATCATAACTACGATCAGAAATTGGGCCAAACATACTATAAGCACATTCGGTCGATGAAATTGGTTCCATGCTTGGTTGTCCACAAATTGACTCCATGCTGGCCATAAATTGTTGCATTTCATCTACCAAACTAGAGGAAAAATTAATAGGAGTACAACTAGTCTCCCCTCCTCGTGGTTGCTCACTTACAGACCCACCACCGTAAGAAGGTTGGAATGTATGAGAACAACTAAAAGGGTACGTGGAATATTGACCATAACCAAAGGATTGGTTTTGATTGTATTCCCCATAAGGGTGATAGTTTTCATGTTGTTGAGGTTGAAAGCCATATTGATTGCTCCAATATGCTCCGTCCATAGCAATTGGTACCTGAAACGAGATTCTCAAAACTCGGTTAAGAACCAAAGAATAAGAAAAAGTAAAACAAAACTAAAACAAAAATAAGAAACCAAAAACAATTAACAACCGCTGCCTCCCTGCAAGAACTGGCGCCAAAATTTGACCGGTTGTCGTAGACACAAATATAATTACACTTTCTTACTACTCAAAATATAAATATAGCAAGGGCAAGAAAGGATCGATCCTGAGAGAGGTCTAGGTTGTCAAATTGTTATGGTTTCCTATATAAGACACCGAGGATTTTCTGATTTAAACGGAAATAAATAAAAGCAAAACAAATAAAAGTGAACAAATCAAGATGTGAAAATATTGGATAAAGGTTTCATCTTCAATTGTAAACAAGTTTATGAATATATGAATAGAATTCGTATTTAATCTCACTATCATCAAAAGCCTAGAGAATCAAGAGAGCAAGATAATCTATTAATTTCCTAATTCATCACACACACATTAGGTGCGTATGTGAATTCTACCTAAAGAATAACCTAACGCCTTGCGCTAATTAAGTTCAATTCCGAGGAGCATTAAGTTTCAGAAATAGGCTAATCAATGCAATTGAAATACATTGCGCAAACAATTCGAACAAAGGTCAATTTCTACATATGACTACAAGGATGTATCACTACAACCTAGAATCATATCATGCTACTCGTATTCAAGGTTATCGCTCGATGAAAACCCTAAAATAGCTATAGATATGGATGTGAGTTCAATCAATTCTAGACTTAACTAAACAAACATTCAATCATATTTCAATACGTTAATCATGCAATTATTATAACTCGTAGAAATCAAACGATAATATTGAGAGAAAACTAATTCATAAAAATCATAACTTGGTTGCAAAATCCAACTACATCTTCAACCAATAATAAAACTCTATCTCATATTCATGGAGTTCATAACAAGAAGAAAGAGAAAAGACTTCATGGTTCTAAACCCTAGAAAACAAAGTAGAGGCAAAAAGAAAAATAATAAAAAAGATCCCCTTTCACTTCAACAACATCGGCAGCTACATTCTTCTCAGTCTCGATTTGTCTTCCATCACTAATTCCATCAAAATTCCTCACTGATTTCTCGATCTCGATTTCCTCCAGCAGCAGCCATTTTTCTCTCTTCTCTGTGTTGATTTCAGGTGAAGAAATGATTGAGAGAAAACATCTCTCGAGTTAGGTTTTAGTGTAGGAAAAACGATGGTGGAAATAGCCACCAGTGCCTGGAGATAAGGGGTACCCATTTGGTAGCCCCTTAACATTCTTTGGCTATCATTTAATACCTCTCCAAAAGAAAGTTGTCCCTTAACCTTGGGTCAGCTCCATATATCACTTGCCTGTGATATGACAATTTCGCCCTTTGGCTCAATTTGGATAATTTCTTCTTCTTTTCCTCTGTGCAACTCCATTGCACCTATAAAACTCAAAAGCACGCGTAAAGTACGTAATTCACAAGAAAAATAGCAAAGAAAGCATAAACTCTATATAGTAAATACGGTGTATTCTACACCTATCACC